>PYAF01003810.1:15041-35623 GCA_007407185.1 Glycine tomentella
TTTAGTCCGTTAAATCCGGGTAATTATTTTTTTAGTCCTTCAAAAAAAGTTATATTTTTTAATGTCTCAAATTTTTGAAAACAATACTTTTAATCTCTCTTATTCTTTGTGTTAATGTTGTTACAATTTATGACTATTTTACATCTCTAATATTTGTTAAGTAAGATACATGTGTTATTTTAAAATCTCTAATATTTGTCTTCGATTACTATAATTAAAAATCTTTTTAAATGTTAAATATGTTGACCTAGGTAATTAAAGAGCGAAGCCTAAGTTTATAAGGTTATTGAAAGATAAATTTATGTCAAATTTAAAGTTCTTCTTGCAAAATATATTTTTATTTTAGTTATCAAAATATCATATTATAGTTTGAATGTATGTTTATATCATATAAGTAAGTTAAACTCATTTTGCATAAATTTTAACATATATATTTTCACCATTATCTCAATATTAAATTATCACAAAGTATACATTTTTAATAGGGGTGTTCATCGGTCCAGATCAATTCGATGATACAAACCAAATCAATTAAAGTGGTTGTGTTATCATGCAACTGTGGGGCCTTAAAATTATGGTACCTTCAACTTTTAATCTTCATGCTCTCATTGATGATTTATCATTGCTTACATCAGTCAATTTTGGCCTAGATAGAGAATGCTGATCAATAATGATACGCTCACATATCAATCTGCACAAGCTTAATTAGCTCACTAGCGCACCAACACCAGCATCCAACTTTACCTTTTCTCAAGATTCATGTCCCTTCTCTTTTCATTTTATATACTTGCTTGTGTATTTAGCTATCTTAATTCCTTTAACGAGAAAATCAAGGCTGTTTCATTTTTTTTAGTTTACTCAGAATGACTATTACAAGAGATCTAGCAGTAATCTTGCATGGTCACCCTTGCCTGCTGAAGCCAACAATTTGTTAAGAATAATGGATCAATATTAATTTTAGCCTTTTAACAACTTTTCAAGGCTCTGCCAGTGTTCTTCAATATATTAATAATGTGATTTATTAACATGATATCATATGATAGATAATTATATATTTTTTAAGTATGTGATTAAGAATTTGATTCTCAGATATATAAACACGTGATTTATTAACAAGAAACAACATTTATCAGAAGAAGTTAATTTCTTAGATGAATTAGAGTAATTAGAGCAAACTCTTCACAGAAAAAATAATGTGATTTTGTGGGCTAGAATAATTTACTAGAATAAAGAGACATGTAATATATTTTAATGTATGATCATGCATATATGAGACGTGGGATTAATTAGGCATGCTAATGAGGCTACTTTTCCGAAAGGGGTATCCCAAGAGAGTAAAATATTTGTCAAATTCATCCCCGGAAATTTTAATGGAAAACTGCGCCGAAGAAATCATGAAACGTGATTACAACATTATTTTCTCAAGAAAAAATATTTTGTTATCTTTTCTTCGTGTATAAGAAGGTTAAGATAAAAAGAACTTGTTGCAATGCAAGGTTAAGTACACATGTCACGAGAAAAAAATAAAAGCCTTCGTGAGAGAGCAATAGTTTCTTAACTGAGTTCTCCAAACAGTCAAATTATGGATCCAAATGATCTTAGTTTTTTAAAAAAAGTGAGAATTTTTATCTTTAACGTCTAGGCATACCTGTTTTAAAAAAATGCCAACTAATATTATGGAATTTCGATGCCTTCTAATTGTTTCTATTTGTTAATAATTAATTGGTAATGGATGATAGTGATAGGTCCATCACAAGTCACACCGAATCATGAAGTGCAAGAAACTGTTCAACAAGGTTGGTATCCCACTCATCCAAGTTAATTAACAGGATACGTAGAATGGTAGAATAGATAAGCATAAATGCTTCACATTAAATTTATAAGGGAATTATTATTTATTGAGTCCCTGAATACATGATACTCACATAAGATTAGAAAATATATATTAAGACGGTTATTAGCTAACAACCGTCTTAGAAAAGTTCAGAAAAAAAATTAACGGACACATTCTAAGACGGTTATTAGCTGAGAATCGTCTTAGAAAATTACTTTCTAAGACGGTTCTTAGCTAACAACCGTCTTAGAATATGTCTGTTAAAAAAAACAAAATACAGAAACATTTTAAGACGGTTTCTAGCTAAGAACCGTCTTAGAAAGTAACTTTCTAAGACGGTTCGGCAACCGTCGTGGAAAAACTTAGTTTTCAACGATACCCATTTTTAAAGACGGTTATGGAACCGATGTCGTATGAGATAAATAATCGTCGTAAAAAGTGTTTTTTGTAGTAGTGATAAGAGTGTATTTTTTTATCTTTTCAGATAAAAAATGCTAATACTTTTACCATCATATATTATGACTGTCTAAATTAACTTTTATTTATACTCTTACAATCATATACAAGCACTATCTAAAAAAAACTTTTATTGACTTTTTGGGGTTTGTTGCATTAAGTGCACTAATACATGAATATATTTTTGAGAGAAAAGATACCAATTTTATAAATGCTTTAAATGTAAACATTTTTTTATTTGGTGACTAAATGTAAACATATATGCATATGAACAAATAATATGATTCTAATTATTTATGAACATAAAAACAAATACAGTTTATTCATTGCTTCATATATTTCCGACATGGGGTTGCATAAAAATCAAGAGTTGGTTGATGAAACAAGACTCATCTGGATTCGTGGCATAGATACTTTGGAATTTTTAGTGTTAGCGGGAATGCAAAGGTATCCTTGATCATGTTAACGCCAAGTTATTCCATACGTTAGTATTGAGCATAGAATCTCCTATCCTTGCGCATGAAAACAAATAAATTAAATAAGTATGGTAGGATGATCCATATAAATGCTAGGCACTAGAACACAATATATTAGTCAAGAAGGAATTGAACTATATATGGCGAACGATACATCATCTGATTCTGAAAATGAAATTATCGGATCACGGGCAAAGCTCTTTGGACATGAAAAACCGATTCATCAAGTTCTTGGAGGAGGAAAAGGTGCCACGTTAAATTCAATTTAGTTCATAGTTTGTTAGTCATGTTATACAAATTCATGTTTGAGTACATATATTTACAATAAATTCATTGGCATGATATATATTGCACACTATTACATTTGCACTTGCGTTTTGTGAGCAACTCATGAGAGAGCTATAATCTTGCAAATGATATATATCATTAAATTTTCTCTCTTCTTTTGTTAGCATTATGCTAGTGATTTGAATTTAAGCTAGGAAGTTTTGACTTTAAAGTTTGAGAATCCATTAATTGATTCTAATATATGATTCGGGAACTTGATTGCAGTGGCAGATGTGTTATTATGGAAGGACAGATATGTATCAGGTGCGCTTTTGGGTGGGATGACTGTGATATGGTTTCTATTTGAGATCGTTGAGTACAATTTCGTGGCTCTCCTTTGTCACATTTCCATCACCACCATGCTTGTACTATTCATATGGTCCACGGTTGCAGATATATTTAAGTGGTACATAATTTTCTTAACATCAAACTTAATTGTGGGCTATGAATGGATGCAAGATATTTTCCTCAAATAGCGCGTGCTTTTTCAAATGCTAGTGCTTTTTCTTCATTGTACATGATATATATAGGGTGTTCTTAGATCGATTAGATTGAATCACTTTTTGGAAAAACTATCTTATCCATTCATTTTAGTGTTGTTAATTTATTATCCAATTGATTTAATATAAAATTTTAATCTTATATGATTCAATTTAATTTAAAATGATTTAAATTAGATTATTTTTGATTTAAATCCTAATTTAATTTAAAAAATACTAAATAAAATGTATGATATATAATAAATATAATAATAAATAGTTTTAAATATCAAACATTTTATTTATATGTTGTTATATAACTAATAATAGAATATTTGTTAGCTCAAATAATTATTAAAAATATCTTTAATTAAATATTTTTTTATAAATAAATATAAGTTATATGATAATTTTATAAATATATAAGAAATAATAAAAAAATAAGTGATATTATAAATTTATGAATAAAAAATATACATATTTATAAGTTCTATTTGAATTGTCTTTAAAATCAAATTCAAAATGTGATATGATCCAATAAAAATTTCTGTTTTCTAAGTTTTTTATCCTTTCGATGTTTAGTTTATTTGATTTTTAATTTTTTGGATTGGATTTTTCGATCACATTGGTTTGAATAGGTTTATGTAGACATGTAATGTGCAAGTCAAATTGTAGGGTGATTTCTTATATTTTTGTGGACATGCATGTACGTACATAGGTGACCAGTTAATCATAACAAATTCATATCCTCTTTTGTTGGTATTGATTATTCTAACTGATGTATCAATCCACTAAAAACTGTAATGACTCCTAATTAAAAGCTTCCATGTGATGCAGAATATATATTGTCTTTAAGGGAAATCCATATGGAATGATTTCCTATAATTATGTTAGAAGTTTAATTTGTTCTAATCTATATATTTAAAAATCAAATAACATATTGAGATCTATCTATGTTCTTTTGCTATAATAATACTCTTTGATAAAATATATTTTCAGGAAAGGTCCCCAGATACCGGACATTGTTTTAAAGGAATCTTTCTTCCATGATCTTGCTTCCATCCTCCACAAAAGATTTAACCAGTTATTACCAATGCTCCTCCACATTTCATGTGGAATAGACCTTCCAATCTTTCTTCTGGTATACAACCTATATATTCATTGTCCTTCATTAAACTAATTAAATGAATTTCTTAATTCACAAATATATAGTGAACTTGACATCTCACTTCTCAAAACATTTTCAGAACATTGTTTCCCTCTATATTCTGTCAGTGATTGGAAGCTACTTCAGCTTTGTCAATCTGCTATATATTGGTAAGCATTTCTTCACCTTCTTTCTTTGTAGGTTAAAATACTCTGTTGACTGCCATAAAATATAATTTTCTGGCTGTTTCATGCGGTCACTAATGAGAGAATAAGGAATATTTCTTGAAAGTTAATATTATTTGAAAATTCTAAATACTTTAGGGATCAACTGAGTAATTTAATCTTATTTTTATTGATGATTTTATACTAAAGTTTAAGTGTACTAAGATGTCTTGTTTCTTGTTGTATGGTTCATTCGTATCAAGGTTTTCTCTGCATGCAAACGCTGCCAATTGTGTATGAACGGTATGAGGAAGAAATCAACAACTGGGTCGGCGATGTCATAATATTTCTCAAGAAAAACTATAGGAGGTTTAACAAGAACTACCTCAACAAAATTCCCAGAGGACCAGTGAAGGCAAAGAAAACCCAATAAACTATTATACTCAAACTTCAAAATATAAGATATGATGGTTTATGTAAGTTCCTTTCCAAGAAAACAAATACCAAACAATGTAATAGTTTTATTTTTCATACATGTCCAATTGTGTAATTCGAAGGTGTTTACATGGATGGCGTGCGAGGAGTAGTTTATTTTATTTTTCACTAAAATCCAATTGTAAGTTTTCTTCACTAAAGAATTTGTGCGTGTGCATGGTGTGTAGTATATATGTGAAAAACATTTCTCTCAATATTCTCTACCTTTTAGGTCCATCAAATTAAGTTCCCTTTTGTTACATTCGGATTTAAAGAGTCGTCGCTGAGGTCAGACTCCAGAACACTTTGACTGAGTACATGATTGAATCAAATTAAAATTAACTATATTAGCATAAACGTGTGATCAGAAACACATGCAGCCTTTGTATTTATTATATATATATATATATATATATATATAATACTTTTTAGAAACAGATCCAAATTGACAGCGAGATAAGAAAATAGAGAAGTGAATTAAAGGTTAAATAATTCAGTTGGTTATTAAACTATTTAAAAATTTCCAAGTAGTTCTTTAAACTAATAAAATAAAATAAATTAAAATGGACATGCAACTAAACTAAATAGCTCTATGAAATTAATTTATATACTGGCTTAAAATCACAAAGAAATAATATATTATGACAATTTTAAAAGTTATAGAGACTCAATTGAAAGAATTAGATGATCAAGAATTTAATTAAGAAATTAGTTTAAAACATACTTAGAGACCAACTTAATAATTTAACCTTAATTAGAAACTCTAACTTAGATGAATTTGTATGGAAAAAAAAATGGCATACCCAACTTCAATTATGGGTGCTGCTGCCCTTGTTTCCTATCAGAATTGTCCACGATAAATAATAAATAGAGGTCCAAAGAATATTCCAAGATGATCGAGTTAATTCCCACCAGACAGGTTGACTTGCATAATATACAACTATGATCTAGACAATACATACAATTGTGCTTGTCACATGAAGCATAATGCGTCTGATGTGGTGGTGCATTAGTACTCTATTACCCACTTAATGTGGCAAACAGATAGCCCCTAGATTACAAGAATTCCACTAACATTATGACTACGCACAGTGCGTCCAACAAAAATTGAACACATTCCATAGGCCTCATCAAGTTTCTGCTTTTGAATTGATAAGAAAATTAAACTTAGAACTCAACCCGAATTTTACTTCTTATTTACATATATTTATACAATATGAGTCATATGACTAATCACAGTGGCTAGAGTTTCAGGTCGTTGCTTCTTTTTGGTGAAACATTTGAAAACGTTCCACAGGCTTGATTTTTCTGCTTTTGAATTCATTAGTTCAAAACTTGAACTTTACCTCTTATAAGTCTTATTCATATTTATACAACTAGAGTAGTGCCGAGTGGGTTGAATTTTATAACATGTTTGGATTGGTTGTCGACCATGTACATTAAAAAATTATGGTGACCTTATAAGTTATAAAAGCTACTCTTTCCGGACCAAAATTAATGTTTTACAGATTTTAATTAAGTCTCATTAATTATTTTCTTTCATACATCATACATACCCCTAAGTACCATGATGACTTCGATAATTATAGTTTATTCCACAATTACTTCTATCATAGACATTAAATAAATATATTTTTGACTAAATATGTCATTTGTCACTTGTGGGTAATGTTAAATCTTTCTTCTTCTTTTTTTTGACAGAATGTACATTAACTTAAGTAAACATCAATATATAATTTTGGTTGGAGGAAGTACTATTTGGTGTGATGGAAAAATCATGGTGGCACCAACCATGATTTTAACATATACCACCAATTCAAACATGCTAAGTTTTTAGTGTTCTTAATTTGCATTAGAAATTAAGCAAAATTCTTAATCAGTTATTGAGATTATATTAATTGTGCATTTAATCCTGAGATTTTAAAAATCTTACATGCATAAATCTTGGACTTTTTGTAAGAAAAATTATTCATTTTAATTTTTTCTTCACTTTTTTGTTACTGTAGTTTTCCATTAAAAAGAACTAAAGTAAATGTCGTTTTGTAAAATTAACATAAGGTTTTTAAAATCTTATAAATTACAATGTCCGACTCATACAATTTCAATAACTAATTTGGAGTCATCATTAATTAAGTAAATAATTTTAATTGGACCTCGTTTATTTTATTGGGAAAAGGGGAACTATATCTAACATACATACAGTACTGATAAATAACTTATAACAAGTCATGGATGGAGTTTCGTATCAGAAAGGGCCAAGAATAATATTGGCTTTTCACCTCTCTAAGAACCAACATATATAGTGGGGGCAACAGCTGATTGTAGTTGAAGCTAGAAATGGTGCTTGCTGATGCTAAAATGGAAACATAACACATGGAGCATAATTAATTAAGCAACTGCAAACCAACACACTAATGAACCGTACGGCCTCCAAAAGCTAGGATAAAATATCCTTTGCAAAGTTTGCATTTTGCTATTTCCTTAACAATCAACAACAATACTATTATTTGTCTTCGTCCTCCACTACTGAACAATAAGTGGATCCTCTAATAATGTTCTTTTATATTATTTCTATAATCTAAAAAGGGCTGGTACTAAAGGCAGCCACTAAGCAAAAAATAATTGTATTTTTTACTGCTACTTAATACTGAATTAGTTACAAGCTCCGGTCCCGAGTCTATAACAGAAGTTTTGCTTAGATTACACATTCTCAGTGTTTTGAAACCAGATCGGATCTGTTGGAATGATTGAAAACTGGCAAATTGATTAAGTGTTCAGTTCAAATAAATCATAAAATCGATTTTGAGAAAAATTAGTTAAAAAAACAGGAAAAACTTGGTATAATTGGTTAAAGAATATAGGCTCACAGCAAGTTAATTAAAAATGTTCAATATGATATCATTTTTTATTTTTTTTCTTAAAGGAAAAAGAAAAAACAGCCTACTAATTGTTAGTTTCATTTTTTTTTCTAGATGTTGTTAAACTTGTTATTGTTAATTAATGAACATTGTTTTGTATCGTTAACAATTAAAATTAAATAATGATATATTTGATTTGAATATATGTGCTTATTAATTTGAATGTTAAGAAGCACTAAAATTATGATGATATGTTTCTTTTATATTTGATTTATTTAATTGTTATTATTTTCATTTTATTAATATCAATTAATTACTGTTATACATATTAAATCTTAAATCATTATCTTAATATGTTCAAAGAGTTGTTCAATTTTAAAAAATTACATTTTGCAATGAAACATGAATGCCAATTTAATAGTTGAAAGTGACCACTGGAATCACAAGATTTTTCCAACGGAATCCGAGATTCGACTGTCACAAAAAAAGGTCATGTTAGCTCCCACAACCAAATTTCATGACAAGAAGAGTGAGTGGTCCACCACAGTCTAAAGGAGCAATAACTTATATGCTTTTCAAGGTAATGAAAAATTGACAACGTCTTCATCCGCATATATATATATATATATATATATATATATATATATATATTTATATTTTATGTACAATATTGACTATATAGCTTATATATAGCAAGCATATGAACATGTGCCATGTTCACTCCTTAAACAACAAGGCTTGTCCTAAGCAAAAGGGCCGGGAGGGACAAATGGTGAGAGAATTGATCAGAGAAGTGAAAATTGTGGATGCAGCAAATCTTGGTTTCTTTGGTAATGCCTATGCAATCTTGTTGGTAGTTTTTGTTACCTTTTGCATTATACCAGCAATCATCTTTTCTTGCGCGGATGGTGTATCTAAAGAGAAAAATTCTGCAGCAGATCAAGAGCCTTACGGAGCTGGATGTGGTGCTGGATGTGGTGCCGGATGTGGTGCATGAGATCTTTCTTGTTACTATCAATTTCATGCATAGATCTAGAAGTGGAATTTTAGTGACTATTGTATGTTAGTTTTTTTTATATTTCATAGTGCAGCTTTGTTGTTAAGGCCTATGATTATTAATGCGCTAATTTTACTTCTTAATTGCCACTGTAAGCAGAGAACTCCTGCAATGGTTGTTTTGAATTATAAAATTTTGATCTCATACCCTCAAAGTGTTACTTTCCCTTTGTTCACATTCCTTTTGATCGACCAATCTATATTGTTCTCAACCTTGTCTATTTAAGCAAAATGTATGTCATGTAGAAAATGCTGGTTTGGTAATGGAAATTTCTTGTTTGTGAGTGACACATGACACATGTAGAATGTTACGGCTTAAGCATAAGAGGAGACGTTTATCAAAAAAAAAAAAAAAAAAAAAAAACAGAGGAGACCATATGATGACATCACTCACCTATCCAGCCGCAGGTGGCCTTTTTTATAATCCGACTTTTAATGAAAGTAACAATTATTATTACTTAAGTATAAGAGAGAATCTATAGCTAACTGAAAATATTAGTTCATCATGTGGGAGATGGGAGTGAACCTCATAGCTTAACTATCACATCAAGTTTTTTATTCTATTCAAGAGATGTTTAATTAATCATGCATCAAAATTTTAAGAAAATGTTTTGAGAACTCAAGGTGCAACACATCAGTTTTGTGCGGTTTGAGTTTCAAATTGATATCAAGGCAGCATTTGGTTTGCCAAAACATATATATTAACTATTGCCATCAATTAGTCTAATGTACAAACACAACTGAATGTAATTTCTGAAATTTAAAATTTTGCATCAATTAGGTACCCAATATTCTTAGACTACGTGTTGCCATCTGAAGAGTCTAATATTATCACACTATAATCGGCCTAGTGTGAAGATTATGGATAATATTAATGAGATTCTAAATTTAAACCTCATTTCCGTACAACAAAAAATCTAAAGAGTTTATTGGCATACTATCATGTAGATCCCTATTTAGTGGCTTTAGTTATAGCATGCATCTTCTAATGGTTCACCCTTACCGCAGAGTGGTGATACGCGTCTGAAGAGCAGTGTGGTCACTGCCCTAGCTAGGCCATGCATGGACCTTCTTCATGAACTATTGGCTTCATCTAGTAAGAAAGTATATTGTTGTAGCATGCATCACTTCTAAAGTGGTCCGCCCGTACCACAAAGAAAGTTTGTCTAACTTTTAGCATTTTTTGTTTTTATATTTATTTTTCAACAGTTTTAGTCTTTGTTATTAACTAATAATATTAACTAATTATAAGTCTCATTGACAGTCCAATGAATTGTCAGGAATGGATTAATTTGACTAGATATCACTTGTAATTTTTTCTTATAAATTATGTTTTTAATCTTTCATATTCAACATCATTAATTAATGGTTTCTATAAATGTGAGGTTAAAAAGATAATTTACTAAAATATGATGTGGCTGTTGTTGTAATACTCCTTGCTGATGTGACAAATAATTTTAAATATGTTTTACATTCTTTTTTCCTTTAACCTTTCCATTTTAGATTGTATTTAAATATTCAATTATACCTTGTTTAGTTTGTAAAGGGAAAGAAATTAAAAAAAATACGTTTATAAATAGTAGTGGAGGATATAATAAATAAAATAAAAATTTACGAAAAATAACTTAGTCTACATAAAAGTTATAAATCACCTTTTTTTTCCTTCCAAAATCCTCCTAATATTGGGGGTAAAAAAACAAAAATAGGAGATGTTCAGAATTTTTAATTCCTTCATTCTCCCTTTCCTCTTCAAACTTTTGAACCAAAAGAGAAAAAAATTAAAATAAAAAGACCCTTCTTCTCACTTTCCATTTCCATCGATCTTCTCTACATTGCAAATGGAAATGCAAAAATTACTTCATCTTTTTTATTGAAGCAACAAATTTTTTTAAAAAAAAATATTTCATCTTATTGTACTTCTTATATAACTGGCTAGAAAGAAAAAAAAATCCTCTACTCACTTTCCCTCCTTCCCATAATTTCTCTCCCACCAAATTTCTTATACATTATTAATGGAGATGGAAGATTAGGGTTGGCAAAATGGTCCTGACCTGCTGGGCCAGCCGCTTAGCCCACGAAAAAATGCAAGCTGGGTTGATAATATCAGCCCACTGATCAAAAGCGGGGAGGGCCAACCCGGCTCGTAAAATTGTGGGTCAATCGCGGGGCGGGGCGGGCCAGTCCGCTGGGCTAATATTATTTAAAATATTAAATATTAAAATTAAATAGATATATTTAACATATTTTGAAATGGGTATATTCTTTTAATTTATGCTCTTTTGCACTCTCAACGTATTCTAATTAACTTTTAAGTTTTAATATTAAAATGTTTATGATAATGATACTCTCAAATAGTCTTTCATTCCTAGTATATTACACTTTGGACAGTTTACATCCATAAATTTCATTTGCAAATGGTGTAATTTTATGAATTATCACATGACTTCATTTATTTAGCATTAGTTTTAAATTATTTACTTTTATTTAACTTTGTATTTTTTTAATTATCACATTTATATTTTTTTATAATTTTTTTGTATTTTTTAAAAAAATTAACTTATTTATTTATTTTTTATTTTTTAAGCGGGCTAGCTCGCTGGCTCGCGTTAAAGCGGGACGAGCTAGCATTTCTAACCCACTTTACAAAAGTGAGCCAACCCATCCCGTCTTGCATTTTTGGTGGGCTAGACCACTTTCTCAACCATATGCAAGATGTACTTCATCTTTTTGTACTTCTTATATAACTTGCATAAATGATAATTCCCCCTTTTGGATTAGCCTTAGGGTATTTATAGGGCAATTAGTTGTGCATTTTATCTCTTTTGAGGGCTTTTATTGGCCTTTTTGAGTTATCTTTGTAAAGAAAGTAGAATAGGTTCAATTAGTTTCAACTCAGTTGTTTTTGTTCTTTATTGTTGTTGCTGCTCCATTTGGGTTTAAAAAGAACATTTAGGAAGATACGGGCTTGTAATGCTGAAAGAGAAGAAAAGATTTGATGAGGTAAGGGCGCTTAAGTGTAGGTGCAGACATGCTTAAGTGCCAACTCCAGTATGTCCCAGTTTTGGCAAGTGGTCATCGCTTAAGCATCATCCTTTTATGCTTAAGCTGCAATCCTTGGAGTTGGAAACCAACTTCAGCTACGCTTAAGCTTCAAATCCAAGAAGCAGCTAAAGCTCAATTTTGCTCTCACTTAAGCGTGATGGAGCTTACGCTTAAGCACCTGATTTCCTAACAGATGACTAAGATCTACAAACCACGCTTAAGCATGGCTTTTAGCTTGCTTAAGCGTGAGTCTGAGTAACAAACACTTGGCAACATTTAAAAATAAAAGACTTTTGGGGCTCATATTTAAGAAAAGGGGGAGCGCGTCACACCTAATTTTCCAAAGAGGACAAAAGCATTTTGTGGTTTTGTGAAGACCTTGGGGTCCTACTTCTATGGATTTTTCAAAAGATCTTCAATTCTTCTTCGCTTTTCATGCTTGTACTTGCTATGAGTAGTTAATCTCCTAACAATGCTTGGGGTTGGAATGTAATGATGCTAAACCTTTTATATCTTCTTTGATCTTTAATAGAAGATCATATTTTTCAATCTTTTATTTTATCTTCATTCTTTAATGCGATTCACGGCTTGATCAACTATGTTATGTGGGTTTTTCTACATTGAAAAGTGTTGTTGAACCTCGACCTAAGATAAGATAACTAAGGGTTTAATCACTAGAAATGGTGGATAAATGAGTTCTCTTGTAACCATGAGTTCAATGCAAATATTGTTATTGATTGGCTAAGAAATTAGAAATTAATAGCAATATTTAGGATCAAACTGTTAAGAAATTAGGGCTCGATAACAATTATGGTTGAGGATTGTCTGCTTGAAATATGTTGCTATATTCATTGCCATTGATGATTAATGAAGTTAAATGAATTCCAACCCCGGGCACGTTTTTCCATATTGAAATTTCTTTGTTCTTACTCATTACATTTTAAGTTCTGCTTAAAGACCAAAAACAGAGTTTTTATGAGAACAATTATTTGAGTAGTTTAGTTAAAAATTTAGATCATAAATCATATGTTGATACTTTTCAAATAATTCTTTATTCTTAGTAAACAATAGGTGTATTTATGGGTTCAATACGTTGCAACTACTTTGGGAGACGATCTTCTCAAGATACTTTGATATTTGTGCTATTGATACACTTACCAAAATATTAAACAGAGAACTAAAAAGATTAATCGTATTTTTGTTCCAAGGAGTTATCCTTACTTCTTATATAGGAGGGATTCGTCTATATTATATTTGGATTGAACTATTTTAGTTCAAGGAAAATAAGGATTACTGTGTACCTTTTTTTTAAAGGTGGAATAATGTGTACTGTAACCTAAATTAAATTCATATTTATATTAATTGAGTTTAGTGTAATGTCAGCTGTAAATTAACCTGCCCATTTCTCCAAAACTAAGTTTGGCCAAATATGCTATTAACATGTCCAATACGTTTCATCATTTTTTTATATACAATGATCGCACGGAATATTAAATTTAGAATCTAATGCATAGTTTCCAAACTTTCATAGTGACTTCACCAATACATTTCATCATTTAATTTGGATTCAAACTCAACCTATATTTTACAGGTCTATGTGTATTTATGAACTGTAAGTTTCTTGAACGAAAGAAAAGACAACAACAGTAATCCTTCTAACTTCTGTGACCTTCCTACACCATAAATTTTTTATTTCAGAACACCAAAATTGTCAAGATGGCCGAGTTGGTCTAAGGCGCCAGTTTCAGGTACTGGTCCGAAAGGGCATGGGTTGGAATCCCATTCTTGACAACTTACAGACATTTTCAAAATAGGACTGAAAAAAAATCATTTTATGTCAACAAATAAAAGGCCAGTGCATAACCACCATATGTGTGAATAATTTGTATAAGTTGAATCCAATTTTTTATTTTCTGATACAATATGTGTGAAGCATCAGTGCATAACCACCATACCTAAGATTTCTTCTTAAAACTAAACTATCAGAAGCAAAAATCATGTAAGTAGTCATGGCTTGTAACACAAGAGAAGGATATATGGACCAAAAGACACATTTTCTTCTCTTAGGCTTCAAATTGTTCTTTGATGCAGCAACCACCTACTTACATAACAATTGATGAAATCTGTGTTGTCTTCTTCTGTCTTCAGAAACACTACTAGGCTTAACCTTACCAGACGTGACATCAGAATCGATGTCAGAAAATGAAGAATAATCTGCACATACCCTATTATTCTTTGATCCATAACATGCCCATTTCCAGGCACACCTCATTGCTTGATGACAGATTCTGCAGGGTAGCTTGATGAAACAACAAACACAGGCTAAAGGGCAACAGACAAAAAGCAAGCAACTACTACAAAGGAATTCAATCAATTTCTCTTTGGTTTTGTGACCTTCTTGTTGTTGCTGAGGAGATACCAAACTTGAACAATTGCAAGGTTTGACATGCCTTGTTGCGTTAATATGTTCATGCCTCTGCCTCCTCTTAAATGTGACTCTTTCTTTGTCTTCAAGGGCTAGTCTGCACCCCATATCACTGTATGAGGGACCCATATGCCATCAAATATATGCTGAATGTTGTAGTTGATGAGATGAAGCCCTTGCAATCCTTGTGAAGAGTTGTGTGAACATTTGCATGGAAATCTTCCTAGGAAAGAATTTGGAAGTTGCTGCAGTTATTTTTTTTATGAACATGTTATATTTTTCTTCTGTTCCTTCTTTCTTTGGTTTTCTGCCTTTTGTCATCTAAGAATCTTGGTTGCCTAGGATGCTTCTTCACATTCAAGATTCTCTAATGCCTAAGATAATTGATATAGTTATTGGAAAGACTTTCTCCTTTCCCCTTTTAATTTTGGGCACAAAACGCAACACTGCTTTTTGAGTGTTATAAATCCAATATCATAAGTATCCAATGTTTTCCATTCCTTTCTATATAAGCTGGGACCAGAATTAATTCCTTAGGTCCAAAGCTTTTGTAATGCATTACCAGGCACAATTGTATAACTGTTTTGTTTTTGGTCCAGACTCCAGATATTCACACAAACTTGAATAATTTGAATTCATAAAAACTTGAATCATAAGCTTAAACATGTTAGATGATAGACTTTTGTGTGATATTAAAGCCAGACATTAAAGAAATTAGAGGAGGATGAATTGTTTGTAAGCTTGGAACTTAATGATCCAAATCACTACTTGACACACACTTTTAAAGTCCAAAACATTATTCTAATGCCAAGGGCCAGTTAAATTTCTTCTGCATTGTTATCTAGTGTGGAACTTATTCGTTTTATTCTTGACACCACTTTACTTAACGTGGGACAATGTAGATCACACAAGAAAGGCAGCAGAAAGAGGAGGCCTGAAATCGAAGCGAGGCATCTTCAATATCATCGCTACCTTCACTGTATAGCATAACCACCAATTCAGCTGTCCAATTCAATTTTCTTTCTTTCGGTACAATTAAATTGGATTCTGATTACCCCATCAGCCTTATTTTCTTTTATCCTACACCTTCTTTCGGCATATTTTTTTTGGAAGGAAAATAGATATTATATATATACACTAAAAAGTATTACAAAAAGTTGGAAAAGGCTGTACAGTAAGATACTATATAAACATCACAAAATAAAAATCATTCTGAAGTATGAGTCCCGACTATAGCCTTCCAAAATCATAATTAAAAGCATCCAATGGGTTCATACACCAAGAGGAGTAAAACAACCCCGGTTTGACGCCTTTCTTGTACACAAACCATTGCCAAGATAGCATCTTTATCTTTGAAACCGTATTTCCTGCATCTGCTATCCCACCCTTGAAGATGATTTCATTCCTAACATTCCCATAGGCACCACCAAGTAACATGCCAAAATAGAAACTTCCATCGTTTTATTTTAGTTGCCCTAATAAAGAATCCCATCTGTTTTATATAATTGAACAATTTCCGTAGGAATTACCATTGACATACCCAACCAATCGAAGACAACGTTTCATATCCCAACAGAAAATGTGCATGCCATGAAATCATGAATAAGTGATCTCTATCCTCTATGTTTTAGTGACAAAAGGTGCAAGAATGAGATATTTGTGAAATCTGAATACCTCTTCATTGCAGCTGCTGACATGTTGGTAGCCTGTCCCAAATCAATCTCCAAGAAAATACAAGAACCTTTAAAGGCACATCGCTTGCCCACAAATGTTTTAAGATCGAATATTGCTGTAATGTATGAGACTCATTGGATTGGGGTTGAATTATGATTTTATATGTTGAGGTCACAAAAAACCTTTTTGAATCATCTCCTTTCCACTCCCACGAGTCCTCAGAATTTCCTTCCATATATACTCCTTGAAACCTATTCTTGAGTTGTTGAAGAAGCTCCACTTCCCAGATGAACAGATTGTGTCTCCATACCGGTCTCCACTCTAATCCTGTTGTTGGTGTTGGTACTAGCTCAGCCAGGCAGGCTTCTTTGTTGCCGCTATTTGAAACAACCTTGGAAAAGAATCTTTAAGACAATTCTCTCTCAACCATCTATCTGACCAGAAAATAATGTTTTCCATTTCCTACCTTTCTCTGCACTTGATCTGAGAACCACCTAGTAGGATTTCCCTCATTAGAATCTAATCCACAAATATCCAGCCACCATATTGAAGTATTAATAATACTAATTTTCATCTAGTGAGGCTGTTACAAATTACCATATCTATATGATAACAACTTATACCAAATCACTGATATGTTTGTTAGAAACCGCCACCACCATTTTGCTACTAGGCAAATGTTGAATTTCTCCGGATTCTTGTTGCCTAAACCACCATCTTGCTTCGGGAGACATATCTTCTCCCATGAAGTTATTATCACTATTATTAAGTTACGAGGTGCCTCAAACAAATAATTTGATAGGAAAACTGCAATTTAATAAACATTGTATCCAACCAAGCACTCAATCGTGGCATTTTGCAAATACAGTTCTTTATGGAATTGTTACCTTCATGAAAACATGCTGAACACAAATGGGATGCATATGCAACTAAATCAAAATCAGAATGGTATCATCAAAGAAATTTGTTTTGGGTTTTTTATGTGATAACTTCTCCCTCTTTTCTTCCTTACTTCCTAGTTCTTACTTCTTTCCATTCTTTCTTTTCAATTTCTATCAAGTTTTAGCTGACATTATTTCTTCAAAGAACCTATAAAACTACCGAGAGGCTCTGAAATTTTATAACTATAAGTAAAGAGATGAAGATATTTTACAAATAAAAAATGTCATGTCATTTACAGAACATTACTCTTTAATCCCTACTTCTATTTCTCGAACTTGAACTTTGTTTGCAAGCTTTTGCTTAAGTTTCTGTTGTGTTGCTTGAGTTTCCAATGCGATGCGAACATGCCTTGCCCGAACACGAGCCTGAACCCTTACCAAATCTTGCATACAACAGAGTGTTATTGCAGTTTGTTTTCTCACTGCATAGCCTCTTACCAGGGCCTGAAGCCTTACCACTCCTTTCAAAGCTCGCAGTGCTCTTCTAGCCTGATACATAAAACACAACTTCACTAGGTCAAAGTTGTTGGCAATAAAACTCCTGAAAATAATTATTATAAGTCTCGAAACAAATAATGGAGTAATAAAAGAAAGAAGGACCCTCAAAATACATCTGAAATGCATCTTAAAAACCAATTCCAGTTTAGCTCATGTCAATCCATTAAGCCAAATATATTATGGAAAATTACCAGAAATCCTCGAAATGCTGTTTGAATGCGTATTGCAGCCCATTCCTCCCTCATTTGATGATTATGTGCAACATCATGTACTTGTTGTGAAGTAGAAGGTGAATAATGGGCATCAATGTTTGTATGACCACTGTCATCTCCAATAGGTTGAGTAGCATCATTATCAAATTTCTTTGGAAGATTACCATTATCAAACTTGACAGCAGGCTTTCCCTGATGGTGTAACTTGCTAACCTTCTGATCACTGAAAAAAATCACACAATGTTATTTCACAATATGCAGAAAAATTCATTTCGGATGGATGCAAACCTTGAGTGGCATCTCTCATGCTAAGAGCACCACCTCCTTGTAAAATAACATAAATAAGGATATTTTGTCTTTATATAATCCTTTCTCCATCTCATTATGTCCAAAATGAGAAAGAAGAATATTTAATAAGTGGGACTACGGACTACGGAAGGAAGATGGACAAAAGCACAATAAGATTCTAAAACTAAACCAACAACCGAAGACTAAAATGAATTAAAAAATGCATTAGTTAATATATAAAAACTTGACAGACAATGAGGTCACTGCTTTCAACTTCTGTACTTGTCTTTTAAACAAGTTCAATAATAAAAATGCAATTTCAAAGGGAACTAAAGTGTTTCACCTTCTATACTTTTAATACGACTACAACAATCAAAATACAAGAAAAAGAAATTAACAGATGAAAACCATACAAAGTATTCATGTAATTTAATATGTAACTGAGGTGTGTCAATGCATATCCAATGTGGAACAATAAAAACATCAGCAGCAGCGAGGACACTGCAAAACCCAACTCCTCTCTGATCAAAGAGTTACTTACAAACCATTCATGCAAACTCAACAATGATAGAAATGTAAGTAACTATGGAAATGAGGTGTGTGTCACCTTTTAATATCTTTTCAACAAGCCTCTAGAAATCATTTCACGAAGAACTTTCTCTGCCTTAACATTCTCATCTTTTTCAAAGAGAGCATTGATGATAATTTCAAAAGTAACAGCATCAGGGATGCAACCATTGTCTTCCATTTTTGACAGCATGGCCAATGCTTCATCAAGCAAGCCCTGTTTACAAAGCCCATTGATCATAACAGTATACGTGTAGACATTTATACGATAGCCTTTAACCAAAAGATCTCGAAAAACTTCTTGTGCATCCTTGAGTCTTCCACCTTTACATAGTCCATCAAGAAGTATACTTAATGTGTACACATTTGGTCGAATTCCCTGATCTTTCATTTTGTTGAACAATGCAATTGCCTTGTCAAGATGACCGGTTTTGAATAATGCATCTATTAAGGAATTGTAGGTGATTACATTTGCCGGTTGACCTCTATCACGCATCTCATCAATAATATCCCAAGCATAAGAGATTCTCCCTGATTTGCACAAACCATCGATAAGAGAACTGTATGTCACTGTGTTGGGAACCATATTTTTCTGATGCATTTCCTTAAAGAGATTCAATGACTCATCCACCATTTTACTCTTACAAAATCCGTTAATCAGGATAGTGTAAGTGCGAACATTAGGAGTCACTCCCATTAGGGACATAGCATTGAATACATGTTTTGCCTTCTTCACTTTATAAACTAGGACATATCCATCCATTAAAGTATTATAAGTAACAACATTAGGTTTCACACATGCTTTCAGCATAACAGTAAACACATTTTTGGCTTCTTTCACCTTTCCTTCTTTACACAATGCATCAATCAGTATATTATAGGTATAAACATCTGGGTTGATAGTTTTCAATACCATTTCATTTAACAAACCAGTTGTTTCTTTCAACTTACCCACAATGCAGAAGCCATATATTAGAGTATTGTAAGTGACAACACTAGCAGAAATTCCCTTGACAGTCATTTCAGAGAATAAACCATAAGCCTCACTTACAAGTTGATCTTTGCACAGGGTGTCAATAATTGTGTTGTACATCACCACATCAGGCTTAGTCAGTCGTCCATCAATCTTTCTCAGCAACTTGATGGCAGCTCTTGTTTCTCCTATTTTACATACTCCATTGATCAAAGTCCCGTAACTAACTTGGTTCAGCCGAAATCCTTGTGCTAATAGCTTGTCGTGAAAGTGCAGTGCTTTCTTGACCTGTCCCTTAAGACAGAGACCTTTGATGAGTGTTGTGAAGGTTATGGTGTCTGGCTGGTAACCCCTCTTGAGAATCTTTGCCAATACAGAGAAGCCGAAAGTGATTTGACCCATATGACAGAAACAATTAATGAGAATGCTCAAATTAACAAGGTCAGGCTGAATTCCCTTGAGCTCCAATCGGTGAGAAAGCGAAACAGCAAGGGGATACTGCTTCATCTTCACAAGGGATCCTAAAATCTTGCCGAATTCGATGATGGGTGGGGTATGACGCATACACAACATGCGATTGAATTCAGAGACAACATTTTCAAAGGATGGAGGCTGAGAGTGAAAGTGAGAATGGAAGGTTGAGAGTGAGGGGTTTGGAAGAAAAGAGGGAAAATTGGGAATGGAAAGAGAG
>PYAF01003810.1:65594-82053 GCA_007407185.1 Glycine tomentella
TTTTTTTTTTTTTTTTTTTTTTTTTTTACAACTTGAGCTCCTCTCACCAACATAATGTAATTTCTTTATTAAAAGAAACACAATCTATTTATCATTTTGTATATTTCAACTTGTATCACATTTTGTCATTTTAAAAAAATTAAGAAAGTTAAACGTTTTTATTAACAATACTATTATTTATTATCTTCTTCGATCATTCCATTGTATTGAACATGATGTATAAGATTTTGACTTAGGTAAGAAATGTAATTAATATTCTGAATTTGATCAAATATATTATGTAACTTTCTAATATATTTTTTATTTCTCTAATTAATTTGAAACATTTTTTTATTGCTAAAGCGTTATAAACTGAAACGGAAGGATTATATATTAATTAAATACTTAAATGATTTATAACTACATTATAATTTTTTAATAAATATATCTTTATCAGGAAAAAACAATAATTTTTCACAATAGTTTATATGATTAATATGCATTAGCTTAAAAAAGAAATGATATAGGACAGATTACTCATAATTTGCTTCATCCTTCTAAGATTCTACCTCTTGCAAAATTGTTCTTTTGTCTCACATATAAGGATCCCAAGTCCCAACTTCAATTAATTATTGTCAACACCAGTCAAAAACAATATACTGGAACATTTTGTTTGTTCTTTTGCCTTTGTTCTTTACTTCTTGGCAGTCTCATTATTATATCTTTTTCTGCACATTTCTATGTTATTTATAAGCCGCATTACATTTCATACCGATCATGAACTTATATTTCGGTAATAACATCAAGTTTAGAGAAGGAGCACATGCATACACCTTTCGTATGGGTCAAGGGGTCTTCAATAGAACCATCAAGGGTCATTTTCCAAGAATAAGGAGTTTTATATGATATACTCATTACCAATACACTCAAAGGTAAAGCATAGATCTCATATATACAAAAAATAATGGATTTGTGTCCTTCCCCATTTTTAAAAACAGGAAAGAATCTAATTTGACCGCAAAATTGTAACATTTGTATTCTAAAAAAGGTGAGAATGTGAAAGTTGAGAATGTATAATTGAGCATAAATTAAAATTTCCTTCTTAATATTTTAAGAGATTAATATATTGTATATTTTAATTCGACTTATAAAAATGGTTTTTGTACAAATATTATTTTTTCTTCTCTTTTTTGATTTATCTTATAACATCAACAATTAGTTTAGAATTCCTATTATCACCTTTAAAATTTTAAAAGATGAAGGAAATTAAACTTTGAAGTAAAATTGTGAAGTCAACAAAAGAGGTTTTAATTTTTTTAAAATTATAATAAAGTATTCAAAATTAAATTCTAATAAAATTAAAAAATTTGGGAAATTTTGGAAAAATCCATAATTTCTTATAATGATTAAATATATTTTTAGTCCTTTAAATTTAGAATAATTTTTTTTATCTTGTAAATTTACTTTTTTTTTTGTTTATGTAATAATTTGAAAAATGTTTGTATTAGTCCCTCCAAAATTTTTCAGAATGATTACTTTAAAATGAAAACAAACATGTGATGGGATATTTAATAAAAAGAATGCAAAATCAAAGTGATTTTCATTTAAGTAACTTGCAATTCCTTAGTTACATAAGGAAAATCTTTAATACCGTTTAAAATACATTTTTTAATTAAAAATAAAGCGTAATTTAATCATTCCTTGCTAGAAGCAATGTATTTGTCCAGGACCCTGAGATCACATATAGTAAAAAGAGTTCTGTTACTTAGGGAGAATCTTTTTAATCAAAAATTTCACATATTGTCCAAAGTCTTTAATTACTTTTTTCTCTTTTTTTCTTTGTTGCCCCTTTCCTCTCACCATCCACAAATGAATTTTTAGTGGAATATATAGGTAGGTAGGTCTCTGCATAAATAATTTCCCCAGTGAAAAACACAATGAATAATGAATTGCATGGAACTTACAGCAAGGGTTGCTTCACATGGAAGACATCAATTTTATTTTTCTTGGGTCAAAATTTAAGGCATCCAACCCTACATGATAACAAACCATTTTCTGAATTTCAGTAAGTAAATGATGGGTGTGACACACTACATCCCAAAAAACATTGATGTTTTTGACCTAGTGATTTCAGTGTGGGGACCAATTCCAATGCGGTCTATTCTAATTAACCTCTGAATTCTAACTTTCTGTAGTGTTTTAAATATTATTATTTATTATGATAACTTCTCTCCATTCTAATTGAAGCCTCAAGCCAAACCACTACACTCCAAGAACAATGAGAGAGGAAGGGATTTTCAACTTTTCCTCTGAAGTGTAGCATCAGTTTGGCTTACAATGCACAAAAAGAAGCAAAAGTAGTCACAGATTCCAGGGGCATCAGACACCGATTGAATAATAGCATATGCTCACAATTCCAACAAGAAGACAAACCAGACCCCACTTAACAAACAACCACGTAAGGTAAGTAACCCCCACAATTAAATACATATATTCTAAAAATAACATTATTTCATAACTAATCAATCCACATCCCATCCAGTCACCCCCACCGAATGCATGAATTAATTTGGAATATCGCAAGAATTTTCTTAAAGTAATAAAATTATACTATAAATTTTTAAATATTAAATATTCATCTATTATGTATCTAAGTTGATAAATTTTATTAATACTAGTGAAAAAATACGTCTGTCTTAACTTGGAAGTTATTGAATATAATTTGTTTTTAAAAATATAATTATTATTGGAAGTTAAAATAAAATATTATAATAATTAAAAATAAAAAATTCAAAAAATAAAAAGATGAGACCAAATAAATTATTCTCCTTATGATAATTATAAATTATAGATTCAAAGGAACAATTTAAAAAATCATATCTTTCAATAATTGAAGAACTACATATAATTTCTTATATATTTAGAGGATTGCTAATATAAATATTTCATTTTAGTAACTATGTACAAGAGAGGATAATATTTAGATATGAAATTAAAAATATATTTATTATCTAGTATGAGATTAGTTAAGTTTAACTAATAATTTAAAATTTGAGCATTGTATATAAAGTTTTTTTTTTTAACAGTTGTATTAAAGTAGTAGCATTTGGAGAATAGTAATAATCCTATTTTTACCCCCATCAAACAATTGTCTTCTCAAAAGAAAATTCCACTTTCTCTTCATTCCACATAACTTGTTAGTTCCTTTGCTTCCAAGACCAGTTTCGGATTATTGTTCACTTATCTCATTCTCTTCTTAAATTCTCTACACATATTCTCTCTCTCTCTCTGAAGTCTAAACCATGCCTGTTGTGACAGAACACATGAAATGGAGAAGACCAAGAAACCAATTTAAGAACCCCATTTCAGAAACCGATGATCCAAACACTCAAATCCCTTCCATAATCCAATCCTCTCACAGAAAGTCCACCATCTCCTCTCTCTTGTCTTCTTTCTCCACCTCCAGTGAAACTACACATGCCAGAGACCAAAACAGAACCAACAACAAAAGCCACAGAAAATTCTCTGCATCAACCTTCAGAGGCTTCGGCTGCACTGCCGGTTCATCGCAGAAGGTGTCGGTGCCGGCGGTGATTCGCTCCTCAGCAGATTGGGAAGGGAAGAGGAACAGAAAGAAGAAGCACAGAAGGAACAGTAACAGTAACAGTGGCAACAACACATGTGATGATGATGATGATGGTTCTGGTGGAACATGTGTGGATTTTCAGGATGTTTGGTGTGGCCCTGGAATTGGGTTCTCAACTGATGCTGCATCTGTGGAATGTGCTGTGGCTAGGAAGAATGTGTCTTCACGAGGAAAACTTGATGTGGTGGAGGACAGGGTAACACACATGGAGGTACTGTACTATATATTCTCATTTTTGCACAATTCGATGACTTGGTGATTGAATTGAATCTGTTATGAATTGTTTTTGTTTTTTTTTTTGTTTTTGTTTTTTTCTTCTTCTTGTAAATGTTCTTCTGTGTCTAATTTTGTAGAGCCAGAAAATTTTATTCCGTGTGGATGATATATGTATGGTGGGCTGCACTAGTATAATGTATACATTTTTTTTTGTGGTTGGATGTGTTTGTCATGTTCATAACTTAGGAAAAATTGATCTTTCGTGCGAGTTAAGATCACCAATCTTTTTGGTTTGAATTGATTGATTGATTTATGGTGTTTTGTTCACGGTTTTTCTTTCTTTTCTAACTAAAACAGGGTAGTTTTTCTTGTTTTTTCGATTTTGGGGTATTTTAACACATGTATATTTAAGAAATAAAACTTAAGTGAAAAATAAAGATACTATGTAAGGTGTATATTATTTGATTAAATTAATTGTTAACAAAAATCACAAATTTGGTTTTATATGAGTATGCTAGTAACATCTAGTAATTATAAAGTATTTAATCTATTTGATTAAACATGCTTTTAAGTTTTAAGTATTGAATTAATATTTTCACTTTTATGTTTTTTATTTTTTCTCCAAAGGAGGGGTATTACTAGTAGAGTTTAATAAATATATACTGTGATGTAAAGATAGTATATCAATCAGTCAAAAAATATATGATAATTTATAGTTAAAAGATAGTACTAGCAGTATAAAAAGTTTGCTTTTTTGGTACATACATTTGTGTGTGAGAGAGAGAAGTTCGATTTCAAAGAAGTGTTCTTTCAATTTCGCAAATTGCGGACTCTTAACAAGGATCCGCACACAAATTCTCACAACAATGACATGACATTTTTTTATAATATTGATCTCAATAATCTAAAAAGCATAAAAGGAAAAGAAAGTAAGTCTCAATACTTACTAGTTCCAAGCTTAGTAATTACGACAATTATTAAAAGATGGTCCATAAGATTCAGAATTTTATGTATAAATAGCTACCACTTTATCCAACGCGTGCACGTATTCGCATTCCATTTCCTAGTCACAGACGCATGGGAGAGTTCTTGATTGGTTTATTGTGGACCCCTTGAGTAAGAGGAGTCCAGTGATTAAAGCAATGAAGGAGGACACTAATTATAATTATCACAAACATTCTAGAGTTGTTTGTTTTATTAGTACTGTACAAAACACACATGTGCATGATTAGTTGCGGTTTTTGTTCTATTTTGTGTTAGTTAAGTTTCGTCATTGTTTTAGTCTCTACTTGCTTTGGCATGATCTAACTCTGCTTCATAAATATATGATGGCAGCGTTCATCTTATTTTGGAAGGCGCGCTTTAAAGCCAGAAAGCTTATCCTTTCTGGATGATGAACCTGACATTTTTGCAGCACGCCCTGGATTAGAGCCTTTTGGCACTGCTAGATTCTATCGCCATGTTCCACATCCTTCCCCTGATGGTCTTGCTGAGGTTTGTTCTTTATTTGATACCCTTTTGTGTATGAGTGTAATTTTCATATAATAAAAGTATAAAAGGTTTTACTCAATCTATCATAAATCATCGTAAGTATAACTTTTTTAGTTTTTGTAAAAATTAATAAATTTATTATACATTGTTTTGATTTCTGATTGGATGACAGTTAAAAAAGCTCTTTTCACTGTTAGTATGTAAATCATTTTCTCTTCATGTATTCTTGTTGTGGACATTGATTACAGTGCATGTTTACTTAAATACTTGGAACAAAATTTTGGTTTTCATCATAAGAAGCGCAGTTCAGTTTGTCATTGAATTTGATTTGACTTAAGATGATTATTTACTCTTGAATTTGATGATCATACTTTTATTGTGAACTAACTTAACTTCTTTTTTTTTTTTTCAAGTATGAACAAGGGTATCTTTTTATTTTTGTGTGTGTGCTTTCTAAAACAGAATTAAGTGTCTGAAATATGAAGATATGTAATTTTGCTAGTTAGATAGGATCATGTGTTGTTGTATTGCAACATTCTTGTTTCAAATGTTGGATTACATCATATAGATGAGCTCCATGTTCTTGCAGTAATTGGTACCAAACATTAACAGTAACTGAGCCTGCTGTTTTTTTGTGACTAAAGTAGAACTGTTTATGGACTGTCACTTACTGTACATGTTAAACCAACAGTAGAACTCGAGTTTCTATTGGTCTGTTTGAGAGGGGAATAAAATACAGTGTCACTAAAACTGTTTCTATTAGAAGAAAAGTATCAATTTGCATGTGCAGGCCGTGAATTGGCCTTTAAAAAAAAAAAAAAAAAACTATTTTGCTAAGTCTTCCTACATGCTATAGTTCTTGCATAAATCCTTTACCATAGAGTATTATGATGCCAAAATAGAAAAATAAAGGGTCTTTCGTACTCCTTTTTACATCAAACAGCCCTATCTACACTTGTATTGGAGACTTGATTGGAATTTGGAAAGATCATGATGGCATATATAATTGAAATGGAAGGGAAAGAGAGAAGTGCGAGGGAAGTGTTTTTATTTGGTAGAGAAATGGTATTTTAAACTTACATTAAGGGTATTTCAAACCTTTTTCATTTTGGGTTAATCAAATCTGTTAGGTGAGTCCCTCCTTAAGTGGGCCCACACTAACCTTTTAATAAAAGAAAGAAAAAAAATGAAAAAAGGGCGGAAGCCCATTACATGTTTGAAGGGATTTTTAATGCCTAATTAATTGGAAAAGAAATAGGAAGCAGCAAAGGCATTATAATTGGAAATGAAAAAGGACGGTGCAGTGAAAACTGAAAAGGCACTAAATGGAAAAGGGGGTTGATGCGGCAATTCAGAAAAAGGGGTTCTTAACTTAAGTGAAGAGTTAGAAGCAGATGAGTTGGAAGCGTGAATGTATTTCCTTTTGGGTAAAGTTTTAGTATTTTGATTTATTTTATTATATTGGTTTCCACCGTTGTGGTGATATTTTTTTCTTATAATTTGTTGATTATCATTGGCGGTGTTAGGAACTCAAAGACAATGTTTAGTAAGATTTATGACCTTACATATAGAAAAATTCACATATAAAAGGAAGGATTTAAAAATTTGGGATGGATCCCTTTAGCATCAAGGTAGCTTCGCCTCTGCATATTTGGATCTTACAAATTGTAACGAAATTGTAAACAACAACAACACTTGTTTCATGTTTTAATTTGACATTATGTACTATGTAAGCCATCAAATTTTTCGATGACATTTTAATTTGAGTGCTATGTACTTTCTCACAATTTTGGCTTTGCCGTTTTAGGAAAATGTTAGATGGTATAATGTTTACCCCAAAATAGAATATTTATAGTTAGATTTGTATGCTTCTTTGTTTTATCGTTCTAAACTTCTACATTTTATCATTTTATTTCCTTCTTTGTTTGGGGTACACAGGTAAATGATTAACGGAATAACTAAGGCTTGTTAGTGAAAGTTTTGATTTAACAAGAACAAACTTTTGTATAAAAGCATCAGTGTTACAAATATAACACTTAACATATCAAACCTTTGATTAGCTATTATTGCATTCAAGAGGTAATATTGAATATCTTGATTGTTGTTTGCACATTCAAGATAATGATAATTCAAGGTAGAATCATGATGGGGGGACGATTTAATTCAAACGACCAATTTAGAGACTGGAGACTTGATGTTGATAACATGTCATACGAGGTGAGGGTTCTTTCTCCAGTTAAATTTTCCATTATTTTTATTTTGTAATGCATTTTATGTGTGTTTAATTACATTTTTCTCCATTGTTCATCAAAATTTCTGGTCTGTAACAGCAATTGCTTGAACTGGGTGAGAGAATCGGTTATGTCAACACTGGGCTCAAAGAAGATGAGATGGGACTCAACATAAGGAAAGTTAAGCCTTCAAGTTCAAATGATACATCAAAGCATCAACTAGAGAAAAAGTGCAGTGTTTGTCAGGTGAGTTTGTAAAATTACACTTTACCTTCACTAGCTTTATATGCATTGCAGGAAGTTGAGTTCAATATGTTTTTAATTCTTAAAAGTATCACGAGTTTCTGTTTTAGTTCCTATGGAAATTTTGTTTATTTTTAGTTTCTATATTTAATAAAATGTAGTTTTAGTCTCTTATTACACATTTAATTCCTAGTAAGAGACTCAAACCACATCATTTCTTTAAATTTAACTATTAAAAATGAATAATAAAATTTGTTTAGAGACTGAATATAAAAGGACAAAACTTAGATGTAGTATCATATTCATATATGTTATTTGTTTTGTTTTCTAATTAAAATTGGAATTTTACCTTAGTAATCTCCGTTGATATTTAATGGAAATTTTTATTATCAGAATTACTAAAGTGAGATTTCAATTCTGATAGAAGAACAAACACCAGAATCATCTATAGTACTGCATTTAGGTTTTGTCCAATAAAAAGTTGTGATATTTTAAGGACAAAAATATTATAAACTTAATTTTTAAAAAAATGTGTTTAAATAATTGAATATCATGTTAAATGTGCTTTGCTTGTGTGCTCAGGAGGAGTATGAATCAGATGATGAGCTGGGGAGATTGAAGTGTGACCACAGCTATCATTTTCAGTGTATAAAACATTGGCTTGAGCATAAAAACTTTTGCCCAGTTTGTAAGCAAGAAGTTGTGGTTCGACACTAAGTGGCACTATCCTCATGTTTTTTACCCTTAAATTCGTGTATAGTTTTTTCATACGCAATATAAGCAATCTTCATTACTTTCATATTTTAAAACTTTTGGCTTCATTAGCGAGGAGTCGGCAATATTATACTTGTAAGTTTTATATTATGGTCTCGTTATTGGACAATGATTTTGCATATTATACGCAAGATTTTGAAATTTGAATGCTGTCACTAAGGTAAACAACGATTTGTTAAAGGAGTACGTACTTTCTATTCCTTTTTGCACCGTGCAATTCCAAGTTTTCTAGTTATTAAAACATTGGGATTTTTTAAAGTAGGGTGCTTACATTTGACTAAAGTACAGAAGCATTTTGTATGTTAGGAAATTGATTGAAAAGAAGGGTATACTTAAACTGGCGCTTCCAAAACTTGTCTTTAAAATTAAAAAAAAAAATCAATTTTCTTGGCAATTTCACTTCCTCCTTGTTTGCAAAGTCTCTTGAATATAATCACAGTTAGCTGACAGCAGTTAAGTGTTTGTTAGTTCTCTGTTATGTTAGTTATCTGTTTTTTTTTTTTTAGTTTGTTAGTTATCTCATATCTGTTAATGACTCTTTTGACAGTTGTTTTGTTAGAGGCTTGGTTATTCTTACCATTCATATTATCAACCATTATTACTATTGAATTTAATAATGAGTACAGAACTCACTCATGTCATCAAATTCAAATTTTGTGTATAAAAATAAATAAAAATAGTATTTTTTTTTATAAAAAATCAAACTGTTTTATTTCTTAAATATGAGTAAAACTATAAATAATGTCAATGAGTTTAAGGTTTTCTAGATGAAATAAAACTCATAAGGAGGTTTTTTTCTAAAATAACAAAAGGATCTTTTTTGCTTAATGTTCAATTTTTTCACTGAACAGTGAACACGAAAAAGGATCATTATGTCTATGATATATTTATGCCCAAAAGGTTGCCAACAAAACAACACAAAATGCAAATATAAAGTAGGTAGCATTAAATTGTTGTCAACTATTCAAAACCCTTGTTTCAGTGCAGCTGTCTTATTAAATTCCATAATCCAAATAGCTTTTTAGCACATATGATTTTACGTGTTTGTTTGGTCGGTAATCTATTTTGAGTTTTATAAACCTTTTTAGAGAATTTTAGAAGAAAAAATTTTAAAAAAAGAAAAATCTATTATTAAATAGATATGTTGACTATGATGCGGAGTTAGAAACAATTTTACGTCACCTCATTTTCTTTGTTTTTTTTTTTTGTATTCTTTTAAAAATCATTACTAAGATCGGCAAAATCTTATATTGGTTACTCTTCTTTAGTGGGTTTTGGTTTTTCTTTATTTTAGAGTGTCTTTTTCTAGTCACCTTATGATTGATTTTCTTTTGATTGTAGGGTAGAGTATCATTCAAGCTGCAAGCTGCAATACTTTTTGTGTTGCTCTCCACTATGAAAGATGCTATGTCATCTAATATTCTTCTGGCTAAAAGATAGAATTACAAATAATTAGTCACTTCCTGTAAAAACTATTTTTTGTTCTGTCTATATTTAAATATGATGGATCTTATCCAATTTGTAAAATACCCTTGCATATAATGTGTGTAGTTGTGCTGTGACATTAATAAAACTTGCATAGTTCACAGCATTTTTAGTGTTAGAAACTTCAAGGGAAGTGAAAAAGTGGTACTTCCATAGCATTTTTAATGTTAAAAACAAGATTAAGAAAAATAACTTGTATTTGACCAAAGCATTTTTAATGTTAGAAACTTCAAGGGAAGTGAAAAAGTGGTACTTCCATAGCATTGTCTAAATAAGAATTTTTTTGTTTGTTAAAATAACAAAGTTCACAGCAACTTCACTTCCACTTTGTAAATTCTTGTTAATTTGATTAAAAATACCACCTGATTCCTATTACCTGCTTTCTTGGAACCTGGTAAAAATTACCTGCTTTCTTGTCTAAATAACTTGTACTGTCACCTTGTTTACAATATTTAAGACTACAAGAGTACATATTATCTTTGACTATATACAGGAATTTAAGTATTACTGCAGATCATGCATAGAATAAATAGTGGCAGGATCTTGTAAGGCGTAGGGGTTTCCTCTCTGAGGATTTTGATCTAGTGTTCTATATGTACAAAAGAATGAGGCATTGGAAAAAGAGCAATGGACTAAACCGTGTCATGATGAATAAGAAATTCAGTGATACATGGATAAAGTTGATCTGCTGCCTGCAATATGGAGTGTAAAGTGACAAAGTTATGAAAATCCATATATTGAAAAATGTCAAGTTGGTTCAAATAAGTATGCTAGTAACTCATTTTCAATAAAATAATAATTGGGACAATCATACCAGACGACCACCCACTAAGTCATAGTGGGCATAGTGTGGACCACCAGGCTCCCCAAAGACTTTGTATGTAACCAATTCTTCAGGAATAAGCTTCACCGTTTCTGCTTCACATTTATCATTATACTCATCACAAAAGCTAAATTATTTTTGCTTCGGAGAGAGAAAGAGAGAGTTAAGTATTTAAAAATTGAGGAGTACTAGCAACACACTTTATAACACTCTTTTTCCAACATGGTCTTTCTTATTGGTTGAGTTTCATGTGAGTCTCACTAGTTTGGGAATGGAACCTATCAACTGCAAAATGTGGCCAAAATATTTAGTGAGACTCAAATAAATTTCATCTAATAAGAGAGTGTGTCGTGAAAAGTGCATTAGACAGTGTATTGCTAGCATTTTTCTTTAAAGGATTCGCTATGCAGTTTTAATACCATATACAGCTTCAGGAGGGCAGATTAAGTCTCGGTCACCAGCAATAGCTAGGACAGGAACATTACTTTTGTGGAGATGGTCCTTGTAGAAGAATGTTCCACTCCTGTCACGTAAACCACCTTTTTGGACAACTGATAATAACTGCAAGAGAAGCTTGGAAGGTACGGTACCTATAAATTATGGTCCAGTTGTCAACTTGTAAGAGAAAAATTGTGACAGCATACACAGATCACACAATTTAAGCAGTTACACAAAACTCAAATTAAAGCCTGAAATATCTAACATTTATCTATGCCTGCAAACTAACAAGTTAAGTGTTTTTCAATGTATGGATTTGATTAAAAGACTGGCCTTTATATAAGGCTGCTAGATCAGGCAAGTTAAGATTGAAATAAAAGGACCAAATCAACAAGTAATTTAGCATTCTAGCTATAAGAAATGGACCAGACCTAAGGAGAATTGTCCAAGTCTTTGGCATGTGGGACATCTTAACACACGTCCCTTATTCTTATGCCTGGGACTAGATATCTGGTGTGTAATTTTGCAAGACCAGACATTTAGGGTGGTGTAACATCAAGACTAGAGAGACTAAAACTGTATTGTAAATAGATTGGGACAAACTCATGTCCAAAAGTTAACTCAAAGGATGAGGGTTTCCTAAGTCTTATCAGTAGTATTCTGATAATATTCTTAGCCAATGTGTGACATCTTAATACGAGCATTAGCTTGATTGAGTTGAAACTCGAACTAGATAAATAGAAGATCCAGTGGGGGCTGTAGCATACTTCAACTAAGTCTGCCAATAAACTCAAATATTATCAAAGGAAAAGGAGGAAGAGTTCTGTAGCTACACAAATTAGTTTAACTGGAGCATCCACAAGAGTTTATGATAAAAGCTTTATAGAGATTACTGTTGCAAAGATTGATAGTGCACATTGCACACTGAAGAATTGAAATGCTGCTTTGCAATAAGCTGCAGGGCATGGATCAACTCTTAATTTATTTTAGATGAAACATATAACAATGTATTCCTCAATGAAAGTCCCTGATGCCCTACTATGTACAGTTTCATTTTGCTAAAAAAAGTGCATAGATATTTTGTTGAAAGACACTCTGTAATCTGTACAAAATGTTGCCTGAGGAAAAATTGGAACTTACCGAAGTTGTTCAAAACAAGCTTCTCAAATAGTTTTTGGTCCATCATATCTTGAGCTGAAATCTGAGAATTTAGCCAAGATAAAATATATGGAGGATAGCTTGCAAGGGGATGAACAGTAGCCATCAATGGCCCAACTGGAATAACAGGAATGTTCAAAACTCGAGTAGGTTCTGCCTGCAAAATAAGACACAGAGTACTTAGTTTTTGTTATCTTTAGCTTAGAGACATATCACTAGCATGGAATAAAACAAATCATTTTTTTCACCCCACAATCAGCTTCTTTAAATACTTGCCAGGGGTAAAAGCAACTTGAGAGATGATCTTGAAGGGGTATAGTCAAGTGATGATGCCAAAGTAACAACAGATGCCAACCCAGAATCTTTTCCATCAAAACCTGACATAATTTATGTAGCAAAGAAGAAATGTCAATCAACACATTGATTCCCAGAAATATTTTGGAAATAGGGTCCTTCACTAATCAGAATTCACAACAATGTGGTTTATATTCCACGCAAGATCTCAACCTGTCCGGAAAATTTCTAACATGATCAAAGAGGGAGATGACATGCTTGGCAAGAGATATTTATATTTTAAATGTCACCCACTTAGGTTGCAGAAAAAAAACTAAGAACATTTATTGTTTCATTCTTAAAAAATAGTGATGTGTGAAATAATTAATCTACAAATATGTCGCTCTCAATAAAAAAAAATGGGCATAATGATAGATGCTAAAGCTCAATATGGTTTATAATGTCCTTCAGATGTCGGGCAATGAACTAGTTGCTGCTATTGTGAAAACATTAAAAGCACTTGGTTCCACTATCATTGCAAAATAAACTGACTTATTCAATACATTAAAGATAAATGTTGCATTTGACTATTGAAAATTCTAGAATTATGTGATTATTTCTTTCAATGAAGTCAAAGAAAATTGAAGATTGTAGCTTCGTAATATTTTAGCATGCTTTTATAGGTAAAGTTTTGGAATTTATCAAATTAAAATAGAAAGGGAAATACACAAAGCAACCATGATAAATTTTGTGCACACAAACTTGCACCAAAAACCAAGCAAAATTGAATTTTGATATATCTGTCAAATAAATGATGAATGAAAAATAACAAAGCCCCATCACTATAGAATTTGCAGAAGAAATACAATAGCAGATCCGTGGGACTTACAACAACTTGAAAGCTTTGCATACAACAAGATACCCCCCATTGAGTGACCGATTGCCAGCAATTTTCCATCTCTTGGTTGGCATTGAGCCCTTATGTACTCCATCTAATGTATGAATGTATCAAACCAACAATTGAAAAACAAATTTAATGAGAACATCCAAAAAATTTAGGCCAATATATAGTGGAACAATCAAATATTAAAATTACACAAAAGAAGTAACAAAATAGTTAAAAGTACAGATCTTGCTAAATTAAAAGTAATGTATCCCAAAGGAAAGTCATCTCACAGCAGCAGGTATGTCCTCTTCCAAATAATGGTCAAAGTCCCAATCATACTTGACCATCAGCTCAAGCTGTTTCCGCAACTCTTCTAGATTGGCAGCAAACCGGTCTTGCAATTCTAAAATTTGTGCTGGGAACAACCGCTGACCTTCAATAATAGCTCGAAGCCTCTGATTGAAATCCTTGATTTGACCAGCAATTGCAGAGTTCTGCCCTTCCAACAAATCTGAAAAATATTAATTTTCATATTAGTGGTTCATATAATCATATAATATTTAAAATGAAAAGTTCCTAAGATCACTTCACAAACCTCCATTGAGAAATCCTGCAAGGCTTTCAGATATCCTTGTAAGAATCTCCATGAACCTCGTCGTTAGCCGCATTTCCTCATATTTAGTTACTACCTCTGATCCTCTCGTTTTCATATGAGGAACTTCTGATACAAAAGAAGCACTGCTTTCACCAATATCATCATTAATAACAGAATCAATCTTGGAAAAATTCTTGAGGCATTCCTCATCTTCCTCCAAGCTATCTCCAAATGTGCTCAACCCAGCACCTCGAACCTCAAGAATCCATGTATCGAAACCTTGTGCTGACATGTACCGAGCAAATGAAGACTGAACACAAACAACATTTACTCATCACACATCCTTTAACATTGATCCTAGAATAGAACAGACTATTGCCACAAAATCAAATAACAAAACTTTTTGATTTTAATTCAAGGGCCCACACAATTATACTCAAAATCTAACACAATGAAAGCATGGAACCAAGGTTTTAATAAATGGTCTGTGACCATAATTGCTGCACCATTTGTCTGTATTTGTTTGCAATTTCCTGTAACATCGAGGATCGCGACTAAACTGGAATGTAAAACATTGCATGGAACTATACAAGTAATGTTTAATGGGTGCAAAATCAGCATTATAATCATTCCAAAAACAAAGCTCTATGACTTTTCAATGGAAGCAAGGTCACCTCAGGAGAAAGATCATAGCCTATTGCATTGGTTGCAACCCCTGACAACAACAAAAGCGGGTGATTCCTCGACGGGGCCTGCAAAACACATGCAAAAGTTAATGCTTTTAACAACAACACCACCTTTGAATTTTGAGAAACTACCGTAAAAAAAACAATGTTTTAAAAAATTGTCTGCCACCGCCATTTCAACCACAACGTCAAGATTTTTTAGCTATCGCGATCGCGATTGTAGCTGCATCGGCCGCATTTGTCAACAATTTTCCGCAACCGCGACCGTAATTTAAAACCTTACGAAAAATGTGTCAAAAGAGCAGCTTTCAGCCTTTTTTTTTTTTTCTCTCTGTTTTTTCCATAAAAACGAGGGAATTCGAAGATACCCAAAAGCTTTCATATCATTGCATTGCCAAAAGGGTATTCAAATAACACAAAAAGTGAGAACTTGGGAAGAGGGTAACCTCAGGAGAAGGACGGTAGCGCCACAGAGCGAGCTTCCAATCGGAGTTCGAAACCGCCACGCGGTGAAGCTCGTGGGCGGTGCATATCGACCGCCGCTTCCCGCCTTTCTTCTCCATTCGCACTCCGTGGAACGCCTCATGCCTCGCCGGACACGGCGGCGAGGCCCGCCGGCGGCGAAAACGCGAGCGGCCTATTTGGGTCATAAGATTCGGGTCGGGTCGTGGAGGGTCCACCCAACAGATTCCGGCGCCAATGTGGTTAAGAAGCATTTTTTTTCTTTAATGTTTAGTGAACAAAAACATGTTTTTTTTTTTTATTTTATTTTCCTTTTATTTTTGTTTTCTTCTCTTAAGGGAAGTTTGTAACTTTGGTAATTTGGTTGGTTTGCCTTACACTTTTTGTTTGTGGATTCTTATAGTAAACGGAACTACGTGATGATAAGAAGGAAGATGAACCATTATTATGGGTTGCCAAAGCTGGTGTGTAACTCGTAAGTGTAACCGTGTAAGAGAGGTCAATTGGGTTGGAAGTCTTGTACGTAAGAAACATTAATAACCATAGCTGTTCATGGAATTAAACATGTAATTGAGTTTAAAATTGTAATTATAAGGTTGGAATATTATTTTTTTTAAAAGAAAACTGAGTTAGGATTCTGAAATCTAATTTTATGAAATTTTAAATGATTATAATTTTAGGTTTTATTTGGTCATTGGAATAATTGTAATTTAGAGTTAATTCCATTTTTAATCTTATCAATTTTGAAATTGGTTTAAAATTATAAAAAGAATACCCCAAAACATGATCAATATAAATTTGAATCTGATTCTCACATTTAATATTTGACCATATTTTAAGGACATATTTGGATAAATTTCTCTAGAACCACTTATAAAAAAATGAAAATAAAAAGAAAAAAATAAGATGAATTTTTTCATAAATAAAAATAAACTCTTAATTAGTTAATTTTTAAAAGCTCAATAATATAAGTTCTCTAAAAAATGAGATGATATCTACAAATTAATTAATAGAAAACTCATTTATTTTTTTCTTCCTACTTTCTTCCTCTAGAAATGCTTCTAAATAAAATT
>PYAF01003810.1:82153-128690 GCA_007407185.1 Glycine tomentella
TACAAATTAATTAATAGAAAACTCATTTATTTTTTTCTTCCTACTTTCTTCCTCTAGAAATGCTTCTAAATAAAATTCAATAGAATGTTCTTCTAAAGAAAGATGCATGTAAAATTCTAACAAAAAAAAAAGATAAAGATTAACTAGGGGAGAGGTATAATCTTATTTAAGGACTAAAATACCCAACTTATATAATCTTGAGAACTAATTAACTTAAAAGTTTATGAAAAAAAAAAAGAAGAAATATTAAACAAATTCTCTCTAAGGTTTCTTGAGATTGCACACAAGTTGTTTTTTTTTTTTTGTTTCAACATTTGCAACATTTTTTCTTATAGGGAAACATGATCTAATGTTTTTCATGCTATCAAGAGAGTTAGATGTAATATATAATTAAGAATGTTAGAATAATGTTATTCAAATAATTAAGAAGAGATGGTATAGGAACAAAAAAAGGGTATTGGGGAGAATTTGACGAAACATAAAGGAAGGTTAATTAGTATAATTTACTTTAAAAATCGTATTTTTATAAAATTGATTATTCTGATTACAAAATTTTTTAGTCTAAAATGTTTATTTTTGTCACTTTTATTTCTTAACACTAGTTTCGATCAACTTCTTATAAATATATGAATGAGTTTAATAGATAAGTCCGTGTAAAAAAGAATATATTATCAACTAAATATTATTTTTCGTATGATTCTTAAAGTAGTTATTATTAAAATTAATAAATTTATTATACATAATAATTTATAATTAGATGACTGTAGAAAAGTTATTTAACTTCCCAATTAACATTTATGAACTTATAAATACTTTTTTTTTTAAGAATATTAAAATTCTTATATCAATTGAAAAGCTTTCATACTTTAAAAGTTAACCCAGTTACTTGATATATCAATAGGTGGTCGAATCAAATAAAGTTTCCAGTTTGATCAGTAATTTTATGCACCGAAAGACAACTTCATTGATGATATCATCATACTGTAATTTTTTTCGACTCAAATATCCTCCAACATGTAGCCTAAAATATAAAATAAAACTTAATCAATTTGCCTTTTAAAAAAAACTTAATCAATTTGTAGGATAGAAAAGAAAATAAAAATTAATGGGTTAATTTCCTTAAGAGGTTATTTAAACAGAAAATAAAAGAAAAAAAATAAAATGAACAGATGTGTTGGAAATTAGAGGGTGCCTGTGGAGTTCTTTATCTTAAGGGAAAAAAAATTAGTAGGGTCCTAAACCTTATCCACTTATGAATAGACGTTAAGGGTGGTCCGTTTGTTATTTTGTTAAAAATTGAATGAATAAATTACGCGAACCAATATGGAAATAAAATTTATCAAGTGCTATCCTCAATTCTCATAGCTTTTGCCAGTAGTTTGTGATTGCCTTTCTGGTTCTCAAAATTGTCTCGTATTGGGAGATTTTATGGCTAAAGCCTAGTACGAGAGATTAATCTAATAAGTATGTATCAAAGTTCATTTGATTTCGTCTATTATGCAATTATGGTGCATGTGAGTAATTATGAATTATTCTAATCCAAACTGAAAGTGTTGTTCATTACTCATGTTTTGGAACCGCTGAAAAGGATGACTAACATTGAAACATTAACAATAGAGATTGAATAAACAAGAAAAAGTTGTAAAAGGGTTTAGAAAAATATTAACAATTATATTGTGCGCATAAATATAATATACTCCATAAAATATTGTTTTTTGAATTTTGAAATTATATTTAGCAAGTGTGATGACTCTGAGGCCTGGCGTGGCTGGCACGAAGTTTAGCGCGGTCAGCGCCAGGGTTCTTCAGAAGAAAACCAAGTTTGGAATGTGACGCGGGTAGCGTCGGGTTTGGCGCGGTCAGCGCCACAGTTCTGGAGTGTGGCGCCGGTAGCGCCAAGGTGACGCGGTCAGCGCCACAAGCCCTCCAGAAACTCAGTTTTCTCTAGAAGTTGACGCGGTCAGCGCCGTATGTGGCGCGAGTGGCGCCAAGGTTTTAAGCCAGCGCGAGTAGCGCCATTGGTGGCGTGAGTCGCGCCGGAAGTGCCCTGGAAAACCATTTTCCTTTGGAATCCAACGCGGTCAGTGCTAGATGTGGCGCGGTTGGCGCCACAGGTCCTGGAATGTGTGGCGCGGTTAGCACGGGGTGTGGCGCGATCCGCGCGGGACCTCTGACAGAGTTGGTATAAAAGGAAAAAGTCGCGATTTTGAAGGGGAAACCTTGCTTCTTCTTCCTTGGAACGTCCCACCTCCATTGTTGAAGCTCCAAGCTTCATTCCTTCACCATAGTTCACTAAAACAAGTCCCTTTAAACACCAATCTTGTGGAAAACACCTAGTGAGCCTAAATCCTTCATCCATTCTCCTTAAAAACCCCCAAATTAGAGGATCCCTTTCTCAAGGGAAGTTCCTAGAACTTGAGTTCGGCGAGGAACGGCGGCGATTCGTGGGCACTCAAGTTAGGGGGAGTCGTCCTTGGGCCTTCCTTGTCATCTTTGAGGTAAGAAACTCAAGTTTCACCATTTAATTTGTGAGTTGGGGTTTTAGGTGAATAGTGACCCACTTGTGATAGAGCTAGAATTAGCCTTGGGTCCTTTAGAATTATGTGTTTAGAATGTGATGTGGATGAAAGATTAGCTCTCATATGTGAATTTGGTGAACTTTGATTCTTGACTCTATATAATGCATGTTTAGTGGTGTGCTGAGTTGCTTAGCCTTGTTTTGACATGCAAGAGCCTTGGTTGATGACTTTGATGGCCTTAGAAGGCTATTGGAACGGTGACTTGTGTGTGGAAGAACCGTTTAAGTCATGTGTGAGCCTTTGGTCGGTTTAGAGCTTTGAGCTCGTGACGTTGGCTTGTACCGGTGTCTTGTGAAGACACTAGTGCTTTGGCTAGGCCAAGCTAGACCATTGAGGGTCTCTAAATGGTATATTTTGATTGGACTCTGACAAACCTTAGGCTAGATGACCTTGTGGTTGGAAAGGATTGTGAGTCCTTTCGTTGAACGGTTATGAACCGTACTATGCTTTGTGCTTTTGTGGATGTATGGATATTGATATGTGAATGTGTGCCTTGTATAGGGCGTGACACCGCGGGTGTCAGTGGCGTAGGCCACAGAGCAGAGAAAGAACCGCAGAGCTCGGCTTTGCCAGGTAAGTTCTTGGTCCCTTGGGGATGTTTCCCACTTGCTTGTGCTCCACCATACTCCGAGGGAGTAGTTGTTACATTCATGATGCATGCATTATTGGTTGTTGCATACTCATGATGATATATGCTTGTATCTGTGCTTGAGACATGTATGATACCTGTTGTTAGATCTTTTGGCCAGTTAGATAGATATGAACCTCCCTAGGAGACGGTTTCCTCCTAGTCGGTTTGCTCATGGGTGATGATGATCCCGGGGTGATGATGATCCGCTAAGACCAAGAGATAGGTGTGTCCCGTTGCGGTTGATTGCCTATTCTCGGAGGTACCATATACGTGCGTCCATGCGTAAGGGATAGCTCCCGATGGGACGGCACGGGTGTGAATTCCGGTTTCACACTGAGGTTCGGTGTTGATTGGATCCACCTTATATTAGAGCTAGATGACTTGCTTGTATTATTGTGAGGGCCGGGAGGCCAGTGTATTGTAAAACCTTGATGACGTGTGTCATGATGAGTGAGTCAGGGTGGAGGAGATGCCTCCAAGGACCCTGAGCTTACTGAGATGTATATCTCACCCCGTGTGGGGCTTATGTTGTTTCAGGTGACTCTTCTGGCAGAGAGGAGCGGTCTCAGGGGGGGAGGCCCCAGTAGAGACAGTGCTGCTTGGCTGTGAGACAGCAGTGGAAGCTTGGAGCTCGGCTCAGCTTTAGTTGTTTTGTACCCCTGTAGAGGGAAGACATGTGTGTGTACATGTATTTTGAGATGTATATATATATGTATACTGTATGTATGCCCTCATGTGAGGAAGGGTCCTTGGGATCAAAAGCACGCAGACGCTTATTCTTTTGTATAGATACTTCGAGTGTCAGACTATGTATATGTACATAACCAGTTATGTTATGTAATGAGATTCCTCCTGTTTATATCTTTGTGATGTTTATGTTATCTGCCTATGATTCTGTTGTGTGAACTGGATCAGCAGGGGCTTGTGTTATTTTGTTTATGCTGAGATGCTAAATTCCATACATAATGTAATCAATAAATATGGTTTTGATTTACGCTTCCGTAAAAGGTTTTATAATCGTGATTAAGCGCTAATTCTGATATAATCGTAATGATAATACACCGGGTGCACACGGGGTGTTACAGCAAGGATAACCATTTTAAAGTTGTATTTATCAAAATTTTATAGGATTCAATAAGTTTTTGTTTCATCAATTATTTCAGATTTTGATTTTTAATCCCTCTTAAAAAAGTTTGTTTCATTTCTAGTTTCTCATTTATTTTTTATTGTTCAAAATTAGTCCCTTAAAGGGTCTAAAAAAAGGTATAGATTCAACCTCATAAAAATTAATTTTGAGCAATAAAATAAATAAGAAATTAAAAATAGAAAAAAAAATAGAAATGATTGAAGACCAAAACTTATTTAACCCTAAATTATAATAAAAGTATTGTATGATTCAAGATGATTTATAAAAAATAGGTGAAGAAACTTTTTTTTGGCATTACAACTAACTAATTATTAACAAGCCAATAATTCTAAGAACAACTTTTGGGTATTACTATGATACTTTTTTCTTTTCTAAACAAGTATGTTATTCAATATGCATCAACACATGATAATGAAATTTGCATAAATGGTTCATGTGTTAATAATGTAAAGTGATTTGTTATTATTCTATCTGTATTTTAATTTGTGTATGATAATTACCTTAAACATTATATCAATAGTTTGGGATGGATCTAGGACTATATCAAATGAGGAGGGGGACAACTTTTTTTACATAATTATTTAAATATTTAACTTCTCATAAATAATTATTTAATGAATAATAAGTTTAAAAAATATTTTGTTAATAATTTTGTAGATAAAATTAGAGATATGATGTACTACTAAAAAAAAATTAAACAAATATCAACTAAAAAACTATTTTTCTTATATATTCTCTTTATTAATGTTTTTTAATTTTAATTTTTCTAATTTTTTCAGATATATATACAAATGATCCTAAGGAAGGGATCTAAGGCTTCTACTTGCTCCTCCTTGGACCCGTCTCCATGCTCAGACTTTTCACCTCAAAATATGAAGGGAAAATTCAGTAGAAACATAGGTTAGTTTTCCATAATTGAGAAATAGATAACAGGTTTTGTGTTACAAAAGAAACATGCAAAACATTGGAGAGATGAATGGGGATGGATGTAAAGTTTTACCGACTAGGCTAAAATGTGAAAATCCTTTCGTTAACTCCATGCAGGTTTTTCACATCATCCCATGCACAAGGGTATATAAATTCAACACTACCTTCAATAATTAGGAAAGTATAAAGTTGACTTTAGAATCATATTTAAAAGAGTTTTCTTAAAACTCATCTTCAGTTGTAGATATTCCTTGATTTTTAAGCCAATTTTAAAAACTATATTATGAACTCTGCATTTAACAAATGCTAGCTTTACAACTAAGCCTGCATAGCTAAGTACCTATATCACAATTCACAGCAATTATCACAAAACTTAGATAAATTTCCTTAGGTAGTCGTTAGTTTTGACATTCTTTTCTAATGAAAATGTATTATATAATGTCTGCATTATCTCTTACGTCTGTTGACTAAACTTTATGGGAGGACAAATGACTTAATAGCAAAGCAAAGAGAGGCATGTCATATCCAGAAAAGCCTGATCTCACGTCATGAAAAGCAAGCTAAAAGATAGATTGAATGAACCTCTAGCATCATGCAGTGTTTGGTTTAACATGGTAAAAAAAATGAGTTTTCATGTCAGGAAACGTAAGTCACATACCCCCTCATCCCCTCTAATTTTTTTCATATTCCAAAAGTCACAGCATAACATTAATAAATATGCCATATCACTATATGTTTCGACTTTCAAGAACAAATGGGCGAATATGCTGCAATTAATGTCGTATCTCCATTTAAGTCTATGATTGCAATAAAATATATTATTAAGAGACACAAAGGCACGTCCTACTTCAGGTTTCATCGATGTAAGTGAAAACTGCGCATTCTAGTCTGTAGATCTTGAATTATACAGCTAGATCTTGGGCACGTTGCATGCATGTTCATAGATTCTCCCTCCCTTGTATTTATATGCCAATAATAAATGTCAGAAAAGAGTAATACTTGCATCATGTCTATTCTGTAACAATTTTTGTGTAAGAGACAAATAGCGTATTTGGCTTATTAATTCACATCTGGTTTTTCACATTTATTGAAAAGCTAACAGTTATAACTTCTACGTTTCAAAGGTGATTTCTTTCTTCAATGGGTTTCCAAGCATGGTGGCAGTCATTCCAAACGATTACGACTTTAAAAAGTTTTAAGGCTCACGACACATATTTCATAACTAACCAATCTTTTCACTAACCATTTTTATGAAAGCATCTGTTAAAGAACAAGTGTTGTTAAGCTAATAAAGATTTCAATGACAACCCTTACCTTATACACCGACACAATTCACCGAGTCATTTTCTTTGGCTTAATCAAATTCGATTTTGGACCTATCTTTATTAAATTACTCGAACCACTTTCACGCACTATTTGAGCATGTCACATCTGATCTGATTATTTTTTAGCATAGCTAAGGTTAACTTGTGCTCAAAACAATACAAAATGTAGAGATAATCAAATGGCTCAATTACTTCACGAAATCTGATGTTGGTTTTGTTAATCAGAAGAAAACAAAATAAACGTGACTGTCAAGTGACTCCAAGTCTAAAACAATATAATTACATTTGGATAGAAAAGCAATAAAAAAAAAAAAAGAAGGTCCCTCAATAAAGCTGATGGCAGCAACTTGCTTTATTCAACTGAGTAAACTGTGAAGACCAGAAAAAGCTAAGTTTGCAAAATATCATCTTACATGTCATTCATTTCCACATAGATAAAAAAAAAAAAAGAAGAAGAAGAAATAACCTATGATTTCATAGTCCTTATTTTTTTTCTGTAGAAAGTAGGGTCCATATGTTCATGGTTAAAAAATGTAAGTAAAGTCCAATTACCCCTCTCACCCCACCCCACCCCTCCCCTTCCCAACATGCCTCCACCAAACTCATTCATTCATTCATTTTTCTTCCACTTTTGGTTCATACTGGTTGTGATGCTCTATTAGGCTGCTGAATGTTGTCTGCAGGAAACTGTTTTGAAGCATCTGATAGTGCTGCCGCAGCTGCAGCTGGGGTCATGGATTGGTACTGAGGAAGCAATGTAGCATTAGTTGTTTGTTCTTGAGTGTAGTAAGCTTGGTCTTGCACATGGCCACCATATTCATAACCATAATTAGTAGTAGTTGTAGTAGTAGTACTAGAGGGAGCCACAGCAATGGACTGTGGTTGATGATGGAACTGAGGCAAACCCACATACTGTGGCTGAAATTGGTTGGTAGGTATTGGAGCATATCCAGGATTTGATGGAGCCATAGTAGGGCTAACTGACTTGGTGGGGTAAATAGGTGGAGTACCGTCTTTGTATGCTGCTGAGGTAACAACACTTTGTGGCATTAATTGCCTGCTTGAAGCTACCGCATTAGGGTCAGCAATATTGTGCTGCAATGCCATGTTGTAGGGTTGTGTTACTTGTGTAGGTCCAACAGGCATCACATAAACTGGGTACTGTTGTTGACTTATTTGTGGGTGAAGTTGTTGTAGTTGTGATGGTGGGGCATAAACTGGGTAGTATGATGAAACTGGCACTGGACCTGTGGCTGCAGGGTGGTGGATGTAGTGAGTGCTGGCATGGATCAATGGCTTCTGATGCTGGAATTGTTGCTTGGTTTGATCCAATTGTGGGGGTAATGTGTAGCCAGAATCTTGAAGTTGTCCTTGGACCTGAATCATCTGATCAGATATTTCCCTCTTTGCATTTGGCATAGCAGCAACAACTTTGTTGTCTAGTAGTGTAGCTTGGACTTGATCTTGGTAGTAGACAGTCTTGGAGAAAGAATTTGCAGATGCAATACTACTATCACTGAAACCATTCACCAAAAAACAATATTTTCAAAACACATTATCATCAATTCATCACCAAAATTAAAATTTTTCAAATTTGTGTTTTTTCCTTAAAACCCACTATATTGATTATTGACAATAGCAAAGGAAAAAAAGAGAGGTTAATTTACTAATATGACAGAAATTAATCAAGGGGAATCACCTCAGTTGGATGAGCAAGGTGAGTGAGTTATTATAAATTTCCTGACATTGTCTTTGATTGTTACGGATAAAAAAAAAATATATGATAGAAATTACGCACCTTGCAACTGAATCAGGAGAAGGCAAACCCACACCACCACTAGTCCTTGGCTGCACAAGCTGCAATGGCAAAGGGGGCTTCCGAAACCCGGGATCTGACCTCTCATCTTCATAAACAACTCTATGCATCACATTATCACTAGTAGTAACCACCCCAACTGATGCCATAGTCACAGCTGCAGGAATTACAGGCACAGCCACAGTAGAAGAAACAACGTTCACCAATCCATCATCTGGCTTCACCCCACTTGCAATTGTCATCTGAGCAAACTGCTCCTCCACCATCATCCCGACTTTGTTCTCTTGCTGAAGCCTACTACCACTGTCCTCAACACGAACCCGAATCGGAGGTAGATTAGCTAGAGAAGGAGATAAAGAAGGAGAAGAAGAACTGTTGTTCTCCATCATAGGTGAACCAGGTGTTGATTGCACTTGCACCACTTCAGGCAAATTTTTAACCTTGCAGTTGTTAGCATCAGGCAAAGCCTCCAAGTTGTTGCTTGAACCACTAGCACTAACACCACCAACACCAACACCATCAAGGTTAACAAAGGAATCCCCTGCAACAGAATCTGACATCACTCTTGATATCATGCCAGAGTTGTTGAGTGCATCAACAAACCATGTCTCTGACTTGGCATCATCAAGGAGTGACCCCATTGAAACTGTGGCCTCAGGTTTGGTGAAGAACAAGAACACCCTGAGCCGCGAAGAAGCCGAACCTTTTGCCGTTATACGATCATACTCTTCCACCATGTTGTCAAGGTCTTCGTCAGTGGTAACAGTGATTAGGCTATCAAGGTCTTCATTGGGAAGCTGGTACTTGAGTGTGAAGGGTCTTCCATTGAGAATGGTTCGGGAAAGCCTTGCACACAAGTCTTTCAACGACGAGTGACGGTCCACAACGACAATCCTCGTGTCACCGCCGACATAGCACAGAGACTTGTCGTGAGGGCGTGGCATGATGTGGCCACCGTAGCTGCACATGAGGCGCAACTTGGCGCCAGGAACAGCCGGTAGAGTCTCATCATTCCACGTTTCCGAGTTTCGGGAACGTGGAGAAAAAGACTCTACCGAATCAGGATGGTTTTTTTGAGTGGCGGAAGAGAGGGGTGGAGGATCCATTAGGAGTAGTGGTGGAGTGGATCCTCTGTTTTCTCTGTTTTGGGGGCAGAGTCGTAACAGAGTTAGTGGAGGTGATATTCTTATAGGTTGGTGGAAGTGGGATTTATTCCTTCTTTTTCTTTGGAATGTAACTTTATTATGAGTAAAAAGCAAACAATATAGGATACCTCATTGGCAATTAGGGCCTTTGTCTGTTACAACTTGTTTGGAGCTGTAATGTTGTACCTTCCAGCTTTTGCCAATTTATTCATTCCATCGGAAGTTTCAAAGATCAAAAGGAAAATAAAAAATCAGCCAAAGATTCAAAGAATTAAAGTGACACAAGATCGCTTCAATTCAACTTTTGGCTTACATTCAGGGGTGTGGTGGTTCATTTTCATTTTCAAATGCTGAAATTTCAGTTTGGTATGGTATTCTTCTTATATCATTATTTTATTTTATTAGATGAGTAAGAGTTGGTTGATGTAATGAGTAGTACACAAAATAAATATATAAAATGAGTAATACCCCGAATGAAAGCTTGTAGAGGATTATTTGAGTGTTTTATGTTTGTCATAGAATAATTCATAGTTTCATACAATATTTGTACAATTATAGCACCTTCTATAAACAACACTTTTGTTTCACATCTCAGCCCCTTGCAATAGCCTTCTTTGTTAGAACCTTTACAATTTAAATCTGAAGTCAACTCTAATATAAATTTTCAAAATAAAGTATTCACGTAATCACATGTTTAATATTTCTTGCAATAATGATATGTGCAGCTGAGTGTGATCGAGACTAAATTTGTGTGAACTTTATCCAATCACATTTTTTTTGTTTGACTATTTGAGCTCAAATAAAATAAAATCACTAAAGATAATAAAGTTCTTTTCTAGATTTTAATGGAGTTGCATTTTCAAAAATAGATTACTAGTTAGGCACTTTGTGGTTATCCAATTGCATTTTGGATTCATGTCTTTGGTCCAAGTCTTTTCCTTAATATTTAATGCACGAATTTGCTCCTAATTTCTGGTCCCATCCTTCTAAATTTTAGAACATCTCTTTCTTTTCCCGTAAACTTTATAATTAAACCAACACCCCAATATGAAAACCAAAAATTAAAAAAGAACAACTCAACTCAACTCAACATTTACCAAAAATAATTTAAAAAAGTCATAATTATAGTAATAAAAACACAGTGATAATTGCATTTTTTTTTTCCTTTCACTCCCATGAATGACAAGATTTGTCTGCTTATACCCTTTATTTGCTTCTCTGTATATTCCCTTGGCTGTGAGGGAATTGAACAAGCACATGCACATGTTGAATCTATTGGTACTTGTGCATACCTTGCAAATTCACAGCTTGAACTGGCTGGTCATAAACGCAATCTACAATGCTTATGCATTTTCTTGACTTGTCCTTTTGAGTTGGCTTCTCCTCACGCACGAGGGGGCTGCTTGAGAAAACCACAACCCAAGGGAGCAACTATAGGAGAGTAACATGGTCAAAACACAAAACAAGGCTATTTGATAGCTTTGGTGGCTCATTTTTTTATTTATTGAATTGTGTTAACATAACTAGAGATGGTTCTCTTATTGTGGGGTAAAAGTCACATTCATTTCTTGGTTCTCACATCACATTCATTGGTTAGAGTGCTTGATTTTGGTAATATTTTTTTTCATGTTGTTAAATGTTTAAAGTTTTCGTCAAATTTATGTCATTTGTAACAGTGCTCCTACTGAATAGGTAAGTAAAGAGTAAATCATTCCCTTCACTTTGTGGCTGAAATGATGCTCTCAAGAGTCCCATGATTAGGAATTTGAAAGTTTGTTTCTGCATCCTCAAATTGGAACCTGCTAGTATAATATTATATCTGATTTGATACATGTCTAGTTGACATATACTATATATTCTACTTTTCCTAACTTGATTACAAAACAAAATGAAAATTTATTAAAACATGCAAGGAGCCAAAGCTTGCATTCTATACCATCCATTTGCAAGACTTGACTAGTTTTAAATAGGGATTATTGCTTGAAATTTGTATGAATATTTTCATTAGGCCATTATTTTCCCTTGTTTCTTCTGGAGCTATGGACTCTCTCTCTCTCTCTCTCTCTCTCTCTCTCTCTCTCTCTCTATCTATCTATATATATATATATATATATACACACACAGCAAATTAATTTTGCAATACTGTTTCAAGAGATTAAGCTGCTTCTAAGATAATATATTCTGACTTATCAAACAACAAAATATATATATTCCGACTTGATAAAAAGAAGCGGAGTAATTATTTTTTGGAAGAGAAAAATCCATTGTTGATGTAAAATAATTGAAAAATAATCATTTAAGAAAATAAAATAAAAACTGATATTTGTGGAAACATAAATTGAAATATTTTTTTATTATATAAAATGAACTGAAATTAAATATTGTAATATTATAAAGAGTTAAAATTTAAGAAAATAAGTAAATAGTAACCATTAATTTAATAATTTAAAAAAATTAAAGGCAAAGAAGAAATTTTATTAATAAGATCACATGAGAATTTGAACACAAGATGTGCCCAAACCATGCCAAACATATGTACAATCTTAAAATAAGAATATAATGCATGGATATCTTATCTGGAAAACATTAATAAAAACGTATGGTCTTAGTCTATTGAATGAAAACAAACAGTCTCGGTCATACTTAAAGAACAACATTAGAAAAAAACACTCTGAACATAATATTTCAAAATGATACGCAAGCATCACATTTATCTCATTTTAAAGTTTAAAGACTCAAAATTGTTATGCAGTTGAGGATAATGTTTTGAACCTCATATATATGACTTGTCAACATTTTACACTAGTATTGGTTAAAGGATAATTTTAATTTTACATAATTTTAGAAAAATAAAAAATAATAGACAATATAAAAATAACGGACAATTTTAATTTCACATTAGGTGCATCTGTTTAGTTTAGTTCACAATTCAAATCAGCCCAGTTTCAGGAATCACTAACTACGGGGAATTCTATTTGCACCACGTTTCTGCTCTTCATATTCCCTTACACTTTTCTTTACATTTTAAAGGTAGTTTTCAAAATATATTTTTACATTTCAAAAATTAATTTTCAGAATAAAATAGGTGCTAAATAAATGGGTGCGAATAGAATTTCTGTCAATTATATGGCCGGGGCAATTATTTTGGACCTATCAGCCTTGCCTGACGTATGGCCGGGGTAATTATAATTGTATTAAAAACCTAATACTGATCGGAATTGATTTTTTTTTTTTGCATGAAAATATAATATTTAATGTTATTAATATATCTTACTATAATTTAAATAAAATTTATATTGTTATTTTTCCATCACCTTTAAAATATTCCTTAATAACCCTTAAAAATGATTTATTTATTTTTGAGTTTTTTTTTCTATTATAAGAGGCTAAAATATGGTAAGTCATGATAGTCATTAGTTTATCTGTTCATAATGAGACTTCCATAAGAAAAATGGAGAACCTTTCTCTCTCTCAGACTGAAGTCTTTTTCTTTGCTTTTTTTAATTTGAATTCTATTCATATGTTGTTGTTTTTCAAGAAAAACGAATGAATCCACAGAACACTTATTATAAAGGAAATGGACATTTATAAAATCATGAGTTCACCAGACCGAAATACAAACGGAACCAACTGAAGTGGTTGCATGAATTTTGACTTGCAAAATAGATAAAAAGGAGAATTATAGATAGATCGATTGACTAGAGGATAAAAAGAATGTTGGATGTAGCTAGAGGAAGAACATGTGTCCTAACCACTTTTTTCAAGCTAATTGTACGTTTTTTCAAAAAATTTAAAGAATTAATAAAAATAAGTAACTATTTCTTTAAAAAAAATCTTTAAAATAAATTAGAGTCAACTAAACATTAACCAAGTTTACCACAAAAAGAGTTAAACAAAATGGAACTCCCGAGTGCAGATCTTCTACTCTAGGTTAGAGCAATATATATTTAGAGCAGTAAAATTTTTATTCATCAATCTTAACCTTAAACCATACACTTAACTATGTCATATTCATTCTCTATAAAAAAAAAACATATTATTCAAATGCTGCATTGATCCATAATTCAGCAAATACGTCTACCAAAATAAAGCACAAATATCACACTCACCCACACCACTTCACTTGAGTCGTCACTCATTCTTCTGAAACCAGCATCATACAAGTATATCAATTTACACGCAACCATTTTCAATATTAAAAAAAAACACCACCGCTCGTACCCCACAATCATTTTCAATTTAAACACATTATATCAATTGAGATTTGTAAGCATTAACTAGATATCAATATTTCACCAAAAGAGCTAAATATCAGTAAGTAAACAATGTATCTTCTGAAATCCAAAACAATTGTATCTACCACAAAATAATTGTAACTTCATATCATAACAACTTTAAAAAAATCATAATGACTACCAATTTGTACAAAAAATGTTTGTATATATCAGAAAAATCCTTGAACCAACTATCAAAATCGATGTCAGCACAGTATCCAAGAGCTTTCATAATTGGTATCAAAAGGCCTACATGCATCCCCAATTGTGTTCTGCACATTTTATATAAACGTGTTACTTATGAAAAATATAATATCCTATTAGTTTTATTAACTTAATAAAAACACACAGAGTTTACCTAAACATTTTCAAAATCCTAAGAAACAAAATACTGAGAACAAAAGGTACTCGAAGCATGGACGTTGCACTCTTTCAATACCAACAATGCTAAGGAGTTAGCATTATTCTTCATGATGGGTCAATTTTTAAAAGCTAAATCTTTGTGGAAGCATGGCCTGCCTGAACCGAAGGGAGAGAAAACATGGGATTACTAGAAGCAATTCAATGGGTCACTGATCTTGGAGTTTACAATGTAATGTTTGAGCTAGATTAATATTGCAAATCTGCTTTGATAGAATCTTGGCAAACTCTACTGATTCCTCCGGTTTTCATGTAATTTTATCAGAGTCTTTGGTGAGTTTTACCAAGAGACAAACGAATTATGTCGTTCACTATTTAGTTAGGACATCAAGATTATTGGCTAGCATTCATGTCTTTGAACATATTCTAAATTGTATTCATATGATCTTATTATATATGAAATGACATAAGTATTTTTAATTTTTTTTTAAAAGTTAAAAAAATATATAATTAAGTTAGGATGGACATAATGGCAAGAGTTTAAATAATTTACATGATTTTAGGTTCAAACTTTAATATCATCATTATTAGGTAGGAAAAAGACTAGGACTTTACATAAAAGAACCTCACAACAAGGCAGATGAAAAATTTCAAAAGCTTGAAGATTTACGGACCCAAATACAAAAAAGACTAATTTAATTCAGTATTTTACTCTTAACTCCCTGATTTTGGTCTCTTAACAAAATTGTTGAATAATATCATTTCAAGCTCTCGGAGCTTCAAATTTATAGATGTTGTTGACCAAAATTAAAAAGAGTGATTGAAATTAATAGTTTCACCAGAAAAGCATCAAAGCCAATATATAATTAATTACTCTCTCCATTTCAAAATAAATGCACCCTTAAACTTTTCAATTATTTATTATCTAATTATATATATATATATATATATATATATATATCAATCAAGACAAGGGTATAATTAAGAGAAAAAAATTATTATCATCTTGAACTTTAAAAAATAACAGATAAATAGAAATAAAAATATTCTAAAACTCCAACAGTTAAAAAGAAACGTAAAAGGAGTGCATCTAGCCTCTAGGGATATAATTATTGGGAAAAATAGCTTAAAAAAGCTAAAAGAATAATTATTATGAAAGGGAGAGAGTATATGTTTATTTGATAACACGGATGATATAATGTTAGACAGGTTAGTTTAGTATGCGCATTTTGTTTTCTTTTTCAATGAATGATTTTTCTAACCCTCTATGTTTCAAGATATCAATAGTTATATTCTAGGGAAAAAAATATTTATATCATTTTAGAAAATTAATTAAGAAGACGTACACTTATTTTTTAACATTATTATCATTTCCACTGTACAACAAATATTTTGAAATGGGTGAAATATCAAGTTGCTTTCTTAGATAGAGGTATAACCTTAAAGAAATGCTCTAAGTATTAGATAAGAAATATCAAATTAATACCTTAAAGAAATAAATCTAAATATTCCTTGCATTTTGTTGAAATAAACACTTTTATTTTAAAATACTAAACCAAACTAGTAATGAGAAGTTTGTACAAAATTTTAAGTGCAAGCCTTTTTTTCTGAATATATTAAGTTCAAGCCTATTGTAAAAAAAAAAAAAAAAACACGTTTCTTTATATATAATAATAGTACTTTTTCCTAATAATGCTCATGAAAGAAAATTAAACTCCATTAATATATATAGACAATAAATAACAATATTACTGACAACCACCGTCAAATAAACACAGAATAAATACCAAAGCTAACGTAATGGAAGTTGGTTTCTTGGATTAATAATTATGTCATTTAATTCTCAACAGTCAACCATGTCAACAGGTTACTAGAAATGAATACACACTTGGTGCACAAACATTTTTTTAAGAAAAAATTGTAAGGGTATATATGTTTAATTTGATGCATATTGAGAGATAATATAGGCAGAAGAACTTTGAGCAAGAAAAGTATAAATATAACTTTTTGTCTTGTCTGTTAAGTAGTGATCGATGCACAATATTATTTGCCCAAAATTGACAATTATTATTACTTCTGTGATGCAGCGTTATATGTGACACGAAATATTGTTTCAAATTTTTTTGAATGATAAATTTAGACTTTCATTTAATACTAATTCTTTTGATTTGTTCTATCCCAAGACCATTATTAACATCAAACATAAATTAAGTGTTTTTTTTTCCTTTTTACAAAATAATATATCCTTTATTTTAGCGAATTAAAATGCACTCTAAAAAGTTTTAAGTCGCATGGTTTATATAGAGCCATTGAACTACACATATATTTCCTTTCCTACAAATAAGTATTGATCATATATGATCATATATGTGTACCATCGTTAAATTCCTACAAATAAGCAATATATAAGTATGGAACCTTAAAGGTATATGCCAATCCAAATAAATAAATAAAAGATAACGAAATAAGATAAGAAAAAACATCTTGAAGTTTTATTTATTAAATTTTATTTTTAAACCTTCAAATCATTTCATTATCAAAAATTTATTGTAAACTCTCTAAATATTTGTGTAACAAATGAGTTTTTGAAATACTTAAATAGAAAAATAGTACAGTATTTAAAAAATTAAAAGAGACTAATTTTGTGTTAAAAATATTAAAAACTAAAATGAAACATTAATCATAACAAATTCATGAAAATTATAATTATATTTAAGTGTAGTAAATTTTTTCTGAATCCAACCACCACCTCTTCATGTTAGTTGGCTTTAAATTTCAATTGAATGAGCTAGAAGCAGAGTCCTTTGGCATAGGTACGTTGCATCACTTGCATGACAATTAATGTAAGCGAATCACATCTCTTTCCTTTGGCAGAAGGTTCTTACACATGGATTGCACCAGACAGCAGTAATGTGGTCCAACTGACTTTCTTATCGTCTCGATCACTGTCATCACAGATTCACAGGCCTCTCAGTTCAGGTCTGGTCTAATGTGATACAGTTGATCACGTTAAATGTTATATATATATATATATATATATATATATATATATATATATATAATTGGTAAAAATAATTATTTTTTTTTTTAAAAATGATATTTAGTTAAATCACTCCTCTAGTCGAGGCCAAGACTGTTAAATAGAAATAGAGACATTAACATTTTATTAAAGAGTCGGATAAGATAGTTACATATAATTTTGTGACAATTTTTTTTTTATCCATACAACAAATTTTGGGTGTTATTCGTTTAACATTTTTCATTTAAAAAATGACTATATATAGTTTTCTCACATCTACCTTTGGTCTTGTTGGTATATTATCATGCAGATTTAGCATCGATCACTTTTGTTTTCTGTACGAGGCTCTTGGCCTTTATTTGTCTCTTTATCGTGCGTACCCACACACCACACGAGTGTTACAACATGGAGATAGCTGATTTTGTTCCTTTGTGTGGAAGCATGAAGAGATACAGGAGAAAAAGATCAACATATCATAAGCTTAAGAGAGGCACAGAGGTAAGTGATTGCAGTAGTGTTGAGAATGGTTGCATGTTGAGGCCAAAAGTGAAAATGCTTGAAGAAGAGATACCAAAAGCTCATCATCAACCACCAACAAATAAGATTAGGTTATCCATAAATCTTTGGAAAAGGTTGAGAAATGCTTATGTACAACGTATGCTTGGCTTGGCTGAACATGTTGCGCATTTGAACAATGGGGAAATTTGCTTTCTCAAGAAGATCCATGATGATGAAGTTCAGCTTTTGTTAGCTTCATGAAACTTGAGCATTTGAAACAGTACTTATGCAAGAAGTTAAGGAAGCACTTATGTGAAATTAATGTTATGAAAATTATGCAGTCTTTCTTCTTCTTTTTTTTTTTTTGGGGGGGGGGGGGGGGGGGGGGGGTGTATACAAATAGAGAGGTGAATACTTTGAGAGATTAGTCCTTAACTCTTAGTTACCATATATCTTTCGTTTAAAAAATGTGTTACATCTATGTACCTTGGAATAAAAGAAAGATCATGTTCTTGGTTGAGCTAGTATCTCTATTTTATTTTTTAATTTGGGACTAATATTTCCTTATAAAGATGACAGAACTACTAGCTATATATGAATATTTTCATGTTCCTGGTTGGTAGATCAAGCTTGAAGACATGAAGGAGCATCGATAAAGTCATGGTGGACATTTATGAGTGTATGTGTACCATCGTTAAATTCTGTGTTCTGTGTACATTATAGTGATGATAACTTAAAAGAGTTGAGAAATGGTATGTATTACATCCTGAAGGACTCATCATTATCGCTGTGTTTTTGGTACGAGGAGAAGAAACGGAGGAAGAAGAAGAAGTAGGTAAATGAGAAAAGAAAAAAAATTAAAGAAGAAGAAAAATAGGTAAAAACAGAGGAAAATATAAGTTGCTTGGTAAAAGAAAAATAGAGTAAAAATATATATTTGAATTAAAGTAGTTTAATAGATAAAAAAAGAAAAATATAAGTTGGTTGGATAGGCCATAATCAATTATATGACCTTCACTAGGACTCGAAATTTTTTCACATCTATAATCGATTATACGACAATTTCCATATTCCTAATTTGTTGGGGTCTATGCCCCCATATAATCGATCATATAGCCTTTTAGTGTGCAATTTGTTATGCACGAGGGTCACGAGCGAGGGCTTCGTGTAACAGTAAAAGTTTCCACGCTGGAGAGAATTGTAACTGCAGCAAGTGCATTGCGGTGTGAGACTCGAGAATGTGACACGATAACGATAAATGTTAACCTTACATATTATTTATGTAAAATAATAATATATTAATTATTAAGTTTAATGGTTTAAGTTAAAGAGCTAGAGGGATTGAAAAATAAAAATACAAAAAATAAATTGAGGAACTAATATTCGTCAAACTTTTTTCAAGAAAATAAAGATGGCTAAACCTTTTTTAGGAACTAAAAACTAATTAAAATCTAAATACAATTTTTTTACGATTTAGAAATCGCTAGGAAAAATTAAAAGAAAGTCATATAATTATCACATTATTAACCGTAGTTCACATGACGTATCATATCACACGCATGTGAATATTATATCATTATTTAACCATTTAACTTAACAACAAAGACTAAAAATGATATGAAAAAATTATGAGGGACTGATCAAAATATATTTAAGGTACTAAAAAGTGAAAACTCCTATAGAAAGAGAGATTAAAAAGTTAATTAACCTTTGTTTTTATTTATTTTTAAGGAATATATATATATTCACCTTTACATAAAATAAATATATATTAAAGTTAAAAATAAATTAAAATTATTCCATATTTATAATTTTAAGGAATAATTTAATATTTTAAAAAAATTATAAAGAATAATATTTTATGACAGAACATCGTATCACAGAAATCATCAATTAATCATACAAATGAAAGAGGTGACTTCTATTGAATTGCCACCTTTGCCTTTCTGTGGTGGTCTGAGTCAAAAGGTAGCAATTTTTATTTATTTGTTAGATATAAATGAATTTTTTGTTTTATCTTTTATGTCTGGTAAACTTGGGCTACTAAATCTTGGGCCCAAAATTTGGGTTGAATATGCTTTTCTTTGGGTCTTGTTATTTTCACCTCCATTTTTTTAACTTTTGAAATTACTAATTTATCCTCACTTTCCCCCTTTCTCAACCTCACTTCTTTCTGTCATTCCTGTCTCCTGCAATCTTCACACCTCCCTTCTTCTTTTCACTTATTGCTCTTTCCTGTCATTGTTTCGAACAAACCAATCACATTTCTCCCTCGGAGCTCTTTAGGTAGGCTTCAAAGCTTCTCCTTGATGTTTTTTTTTTGTTGATTGTTACAACAAAAATATGTTTTCATTATGTATTGAACTAATGATACATACTAGAAACACATTTTCATTGCATATTTGGTTTCCTTTTTTTAAAACTAACATTATATATATGTAAATGGGTACTAGTATTAGGCTTTGGAAACAAACAAGGGTGGGGGATGAGTGTTTTGCTACTAAGTATAAAAGGGTGTTCCTTAGCTCACACCAACAAAATTCTTTCGTTGGGAAGGTAGAAAGATGGTCTAATGGGGGTTGGGAGTGAGATCTTAGTTGGAGAAGACAATTTTTTCAATGAAAAATTCCTATGGTGAATACTTTTTTGGAGGAGTTGGAGCGGGTTAACATAACAGCGGATCCTCAAGATTGTTTATGGAAAAACTGATCAATAGGGCTTAACTCGGTTAAGGAAGCATACAACTTAATTGTATCCAACAACTTCGTTTATGATTTTTTCTATGGATGTCTTTGGGCTTTGTACATTCCCCACCATGTAGCTATGTTTGTGTGGCGACTATCCAAAAATAGGTTGCCTACTCGAGACAACCTTGGTTGCAGGAATATCATCGTGCAAGATACTACATGCCTTTATATGTCTGGCTTTGGAGGAGTGCATCACATTTGATCTTCAAGTGTATATTTGTTTTTAAAGTGTGGCAAAAATGTTACAATTGGCTTGGAACTCAACACGTACAACACTATGATCCTAAAGCACATTTGTTGATGCACACTTGTTTTTGGTTAGGGAAGAAGAAATCCGATCTTTGGAGAGAGGTTTGTTGCTCAACGGTTTGGACTATTTGGTGCCACTAGAATAAAATGGTTTTTGAGGGGGGAAAACTGGATTTTGATACTACAATTGAGCAAATTGGTTAAGCAGCTGGTTATGGTTGAAGGCTAAGGAAAAAATTTCTCATTCTCCTATTATGAATGATATATGAATCCGAGCTATAATATAACCAATGTGTCACGTCTCGTATGCATCCGGTTCATTAACATTCATTTATGGTCGTTAAGTGCAACAATTAATTAAAACTAATTAATTCGGAAGCAAAAACAAAATGACGTCACCATATGTCAATAACAATACCATATTTACATTATGTATGGTAAATACTCACATCATACAACTAGATGACCAAATAAGTCATATGCATATATCTCAATAATAGTTGTACAAAATAAGGTATCATATACCCTGTCCTCTCAACATACATCAATATCTTTCAAGATATACAACATATACGTACATAATGTACATCAACTGTGCATCTTCCCCTCAGAGGTACAAAATACAGGCATAGTAAAACAATAAGTCAACATGCTCTCAAAATAATATGCCCAAGGTTCACACAGAACCATATCCCTACTCGGGCCTCTTGTCCTAGGATCCATCATCTGCTCGCTGAGCATTACCTGCAAAATATAATCCTCACACACAGGGTGAGATACAATCTCTGTAAACTCAGGGTTCTTGGAGGGTCTCTTCTCCCCTTAGTTCACTTCCATGACATATAACATCAAAATTGGCATCACAACATCTAGCCATCATGGCTCTCATAAAATACATCACATGTATATCACAACACACATGTCACTCCGTTGGGCGCTATCAACATCAGGAATGCAACACAGATATAGCATATATATATATATATATATCATTGCCTGAGGAAGATCATTCACTGAAGGACACATTCTCACATTGTCTGAAGAAGATCATCCACTAAAGGACACAATCTCTTAGACATACAACGTATATAACATTGCCTGAGGAAGATCATTCACTGAAGGGCATATTCTCTCAGGACTTTATTCAGACGTATATGGCTCTTCCAAGAGAAGATCATCCACTTAAAGGTACATTTTCTCAGGTTTTCTACTCATATAATTGACTACGAAGAGTTGTTCCATATGACTTTGGCTCTTCGGGAAGTCCATATTTAGTCTATTCTACTGGCCAGAGAATCTCATCAAACACACAACATATCATCACAATGTACATCATATACATGTTCTCAATAAAAAGCAGCAACACACAATTTCAATATACATGCATCATGACATACATAACCATCACTCCCTCGTAGGGATGGCAAACGGGCTGGCCCGCAAAAAGTTAGGACGGACTGGCCCGGCCCGCTTTTACAAAGTGGGCTGGAAATGCTTGCCCGCCCCGCTTTAATGCGGGCCAGCCCGCCTAAAAAATAAAAATAACAATAAAAAAATTTAATTTTAAAAAGAAATACAAAAAAATTATTAAAAAATACAAATATGATAATTAAAAAAATACATAGTTAAATAAAAGTAAATAATTTAAAATTAATATTAAATAAATGATGTCATGTGATAATTCACAAAATTACACCATTTGCAAATGAAATTTACAGATGTAAACTATCCAAAGTGTAATATGTTAGTAATGAAAGACTATTTGAAAGTATCATTATCATAAATATTTTAATATTAAAACTTAAAAGTTAATTATGAGAGTGCAAAAGAGTATAAATTAAAAGAATATACCTATTTCAAAATATGTTAAATATATCTATTTAATTTTAATATTTAATATTTTAAATAATATTGGCCCAGCGGGCTGGCCCGTCCAGTCCCACGTTTGACCCGCAATTTTGCGGGCCGGGTTGGCCCGACCCGCTTTTGATTTGCAAGCTGATATTATCAATCCAGCCCACGTTTTTTTACGGGCTAGCCCGATGGGCCAGACCCATTTTGCCAACCCTACTCCCTCGGAGTATGGTGGAAGACAGTCAATGTGAAACACTCCCAAGAACAAAGAGCTTACCTGCTCTAAGTGCTACATTGGCTCTCCCGACCCCGTGGTCACAACCACCTATATCCTCTGTATCACTCCCTACATAATGACATACAAACAATCAATAACAGTTCTCAACCGTTAGAATGAAAAAAAAAACGTTATTCTTTTTCATTTAAACCTTTCTTTCTAAGTTATAAGGACTAGTAACCTAATTAGTGAGTTACAGACCCCCTGTAGGATCTATCTTGGCCTAACCAAGGCCCTAGAGTCTCCCTAAGACTCTGCATAAAACAATTTAAAGAATTCAATGCGTTATCCATGCCACATTTCTATAATTATCAAGGTGGCTAAAACGATTACTTTAACACATTTTCACTGTTTATATAGCCTCCTAAACACATCTTGTGAAGGCACCAAGGTCCAAATATACCATAATATCATAAATTTAACCAACATTCTTCCTACACATACATTCCTCATAACCCAATTTCCAAAATCCATAAAAATTATATTTTAAGGTTAAACCTTTTTCACAACAACCTCCTAAGCATACTTTTCAAAATGACCCAAGCCTATTTTCAGCTCTAACTCAAATGGGTTACTATTCATCTCAAGAACAAATTCTCAAATAATTGGTAAAACTTTGTTTATTACCTCTAAAATGACAAGGAAGGCTAGATGACGATTTCTCCAAACTTGAACGTCCTTAAAACGCCTCATTTTTCCTCAAAATCGAAACTTTGTGAAGTTCCCTAGAGAATGCGATCTCTCCGTTTGATGGTTTTCAAGAAAAACTGATGTTGGAATCTAGCTCATTGGGTTGTTCTCTTTAACTTTCATGTTGAATGTGAAGGGTTTTGGTCAATGGTTGAGTGGTTATGGAGCTTTCCACACTTGTCAATGGCAGAAAATGAGGGAAGGAAGAAGAGATACATTTTTGGGTCATAAAAACGTGAGAATTAGGTCTTTATAGTGACTATGCCTACGTCCCCGCACTAATTGCGCCACTCTGGTACTAACTGCACCAGATTCCAGTGAAAATTGGTCATTTGATGCATCTTCCACGCTACTGACGCCGTGTCTGGCGCTATTGGCCAGGAACCAGAGACCTCAGCCAAATTTATTTATTTATTATTATTTTTAGACTTAGTCATTATACAATGTGATGTAATTATGAATTTATTTGTGTGGAGGAGTTCACAAACTATGAGTTATTGATGTGTGTTGTAATGCCCATCATTAAAATAACACCCAAAAAACTAAAAAGAATATATAATTTTAAAAAATTATATTGGTATCAAAATACTTCTCTATAATAAATAAAGTCAAAGAAGTAACTTTTACATAAATAAAAATATTATTTTCAAATATGGACATATAAAAATAATCAACGCTGAAGGTATAAGGTAATCAGTTACATTCAGCATATTTCTTGAGTACTAACAAAGCTAAAAATATATCTAAAAGTAACTAAGTTTTCAAGTCTTCTCAATTTCAACTTCTTCCTCGTGCTATGAAAATAATGTTTTTAATCAAATGATAATCTCAGTGAATAAAACAATCATAGAGTGTTTATAAATGATATTGTTCTAAGTCAGCGCGATAATCCAGAAAATCAGTCATAATATCCACAATTAATTTTAAATAAGATTATATGTGTATATATATACTCTAATAAAAATCATATTAAAATAATCACAATAACATTCTAAATAAATAAAATATTTAAATAAATGACAACACCTCAATACATTCAAATAAATATAAAATACACTGTGTAGTGATTCTGAGAATCATTAGACTCAATTTTTTTGTTCCCGAATTCAGATTCTTCAAAGAATCTATGAGCTCATATTTTATACAATAACACCTGATTATCTTACTTTTCATAAATGGAAGTATTTAAAATCTCTTCCATATCCAAGATAAAAATATCTATTATAATTTTATTTTCATCCCAAATAAAGATATCTATCATATAATTCAAAATTATCAATTTATGATATAAATAATACATTATTCACGTCTACATATAAATATAAACAAATACCAATGTAACCATTCATATGCAAAACATAACACATTAAAAGTAAATTCAATTTAAATTAACGTTAATTAGTATATTATTATATCAGACCAAAAGCATAAAAGTTTATGTTTTTTATGAGCAACACATGCACATGATTTAAAGGAAAAGGACTCCCATTCACGTAAGTTTACGATTGAAAAACCTTGTAGCGATTTTAATGAAATTGGTATCAAGTAAATTTCCTTTCATCATTCTAAATAAATAGCTGGAAACACTCCTAATTCGTAATCCTCTTCTTGTTTATCAATCCGGTACACGAACAAGAAGCAGTAAAGACATCAACATAATTTGTTAGAGTGCTAAAAAATATAAATATCACTACCACGACCTTTGTTCAGTGAAAATAGTTCAGTCATATTGAAAATCATGCCTAATGGTTTCTCGATGAAGTCTACCAGAATAATCCGAATTTCATTGGTCCAAATTCTTTATATCAAGAATGCAAAATACTCCCTTTTAAAAGCTATACCATATATGGAAGTTTAAGAAATTGGTTGTTTTACTCATCATCTCTTAAAATAAATAGATTGAGTTGTTTGTTATTTTTGTCTCAACACAATTTTTCCATTTTTTCATTTTTTTAATTCTTGAACAATTCACTAATATGAAGAAAGACGGCTTATTTGTATGATTTTAGAAAAAAATAGTTATCCTTATATAAGCATTGTACATAATTTTTAAAAAAATTTAACCAATATTTTTTATCTTTTATTTTTATTATCTTTATTTATTGTTATTTAAAATATAACCAACCACTGTTCCTCTTTCTTCTTTTTCTAATGGTTTACGTGAGTTGTTCACATACAAGCATTTCAAAATTTGCTAAAGCCAATTTAATTTTTTGTTTATTATTATTATTATTATTATCTTTAACCAATTTAATATATTGTCATATTATATTTTTAAAAAATTATAGCAATATAATATATTAAAACAATTTAATCTATTTTTTATTTAATAAAAATATATTTAAATAATTTTTATTTAAATAATTATTGAAATATTCACGTACACGCGCTGCAGTGGGAAAGGAAAGGGAACTGCATGCATATTCACGAATCTAGTAATGCATACAGCCATACAGGGGACAATACATTAATATACGCATGTTTCTGGTAGATTTATGGTCTTAAATGGCTTGTAATAATTGCCGGTAGTTGAGGAATCAGTTGTACCTACTATATATATTATTATTATCTGATGAAGTATTTATTTGCTGATAAAAGAAAGAATTTTGAACGCACAATTTATAATATTCTCCTACTAGTTTCATTGGTCGTGAAAGTGATCAATACAAAATTTGGTGAGTTTTTTTAAGTTATGCCAAAAATAGGTAATCAATATAATATTTTAGCTAGCTTTCCTTCACACAAATAATATATATATATATATATATATATATTATCCACAAAATACAAGTGATATAAAAATGGGTCAGACCATTTATCAGTTATCTTTGGTCTGGTCTGACCTGACTTGTTTATTATTAAGGTCAGGATAAGACTTTTTGAAAATCTTACTTAAATAAAAAGTTCAAGCTCAAGATTTTAAAAAAGTGTGTTAGACATGTGACCGACCTATTTTATATATATATATATATAGTCAATTTGTCATATCTTAACTTTGTTCAGATAAAACAAATGGAAAAAAAATATTTTAAAAAATAAATAATAAAAAAATAAAAATGAAAGATAAAATAATTATTTAAAAATGAAAACAAAAAAAAAAAAAATATTAAAACAAAAAAGGAGAAAGAAAACGTAAAAAAAAAGACAAAAGAATATAATAGAAAAAGTAGAAAAAGGAAAGAAAAATATTAAAATAGAAAAAAGAAAAAAATATGGAATGGAAGAAAGCAAGAAAAAAGGGGAAGAAAGATAATAAAAAGAAAAATGAAAGGAAGATAATAGAAAAAGAAAAAAAAAAGAAAGTAAGATGATAAAACGAAAAAAAAGGAAAAGTAAAAAAGATTGGAATAAATTTGGTTTTAAATTTACAAATCTTTATATTCATATTTATGATAGACTTTTTAATAGGCTTGTAGGTCAAATTAGATTTTTAAATAGGTCAAATCAAATCTAAAAAAAAGTTTATAACAAGTAAATAGATCAAATCAGACTTTATGTTTTTAAATCAGGCCAAGGTCAGGTCTAACCAATCCTGACTTGACCTATTTCCACTCCTAGTGACAAATAATGTGACATTTTACACGCACATCAATTCTTATCTTATCTACAAAGTAGTATTTAAAGTTTGTTACTTATCGTAACAACTCCGACAAACGAGAACCTCAATTATCTTCAAGGAACATATTGTTAATAAGATACACATTATCTATTAGACATAATTATATGTAACTTATCTATTAGTTATTATCTACATGCTAATAATTGTCAGGTTTCATCTTACCTTTTACATACTCTTTTTTTATTAACTCACTTATTTACTTGAATATCATATTTCTTTGTTTTGCATGTCCCTCCTCTTGTTCTCCTAACAAAAATTATCCAGTGTCCAACGTATGAGATCTGAGATCTATCTTGTTTACGTCTGTCCATCCTGACGTGAACTATTTCCAGATTTTGGTAAGTATAAAATATACATAATGTGCAGCGTCCATGAAAAAAAATACATTAAAAATTAAAAAGATAGAAAGAGAAAAGAGTAAAAGAAGCAAGCAAAAAAATATATGTTGGTAATATTGTCTAACACGTGCCATATATGGCTGGACAGTTTTTAAAGATATTCAGATGAGGAAGTGATTACATTATTTTTTATTTTTATCATTTATTTTTTAAAAATCTAATAATTAAAATCAATTATTTGTTATGGTAATTAAATTTAAAGAAAATAAATAATAAAAATAAGGATAAAAGAATTATTTTTAGAATAATTTAATCGTTTCTATGTATATATTACAATTAAATGCAGGTCTCACAAGTGACTAGTGAAAGGTTTTCTGAAAAATGCTAAATACGTGCTTATTTCTGATGGGGAATTCATATATTACGTACTATAAAACAATGCAATCTTTCAATTTGTGGAATATCACGAAATTGACACAAAAAGAGGGATTGGTGTTGATTAGGTAAGAGAAGTTCGATTGACATCTTTACTCAGGTTACCATATCATAAAAGGAGATGGGTCTCAACGTGACGAGACTTTCTATGTTGGAGAGATGAGTACCATCATGTTCGCACGCGTGAAGCCTAATGACAGGAAAGATCAAATGAGTGATGGGATAGAAAAAGATAAAAAAGAAAAATTTTGAAGACATGTTGATAAAACAATGTGAGAAAATGTTTCTAAATTAATCAAAATATTGTACCAATATTTTTATGTTTATTTGTTTCCGTACTAGAACTTTTATCTATCAATATTATATAGAGTTGTTAGTGTTTGGTACAATAAAAAAATATTTATATTTTGAACAATTACGCAAATTGCTGATGTTAGTCAACTCCGACTTTCTCCTGATTAATGAATTGATATGTGGTTTGATTTGTCAATGAACTTTCTTTCTTTCAAATTTTTAATAGATTGTTGAGTGTGAAAGAGGCTTCCAAGCTACTAATAACACTCTTAATTAGCATTGACTTGATTACGGAACTTTCTTTCTTTCATAATTCATTCTTTTAAGATTTATTAGGGTTTACTGTCACAAATATATTCATAAAAGGTAAATATAATGAATAACTCAATTAACCCATTGGATTGAAAGCAAATAAAAGGTAAATATACTTATTATCAAAATAAAAGAATTTATCATATATGTTAGTTTGTGATTAGGTGTTAATGTAAATTTTTTTACATTATCATATATTAGTTTCTTTGTAAAAATTACCAAAAGAATTATGGTTAAAAAATATGCATGTGGTCGCGCGATTCGGTTTATATGAATAAATAATCTTGTTTGTTCAACAGCAGTCAATACATATGTCATTGACTAACGTCGAAAATACATGCATTATTAAGCAATGAATCGATTACGAATTTATCTAACTGTCTTCTAATTATTTGTACATCAGTGGAAGGAATCCAGCTCTTGTTGGTGTCATTGATTAGCATTGATTAATTGATGGTACTTTCATGTTAGTATATTTTAATTTAATTTTATATGTTACATAATAACTAATAAATCTTACTTTTTATTGATTTTATATAAATATGTACTCTTAGTATAAGTATTCATCAATAAAAAAAGGTCTATATCAGAAAAAACAAAAACAAAGAGACGATGGTGCAAGTTAATTTACTTTCAACTGGTTAAATACAGGACATATATTTAAATACATTTATCAAATCAATAATATATGGATTTCAGCTGCAAATTAGCTTGAATTTTCTATTAATCAAGCCAAAAGTAGGACAAGTTTTTATTGCATTTCCAAAACAATAAGCCAAACACAATATAACCAGTTGGAACAAATTAAAACATTGAGCTTGCAAGCAACTTATTGCTTGCTTATTTTTGAGAAAGCATCTTCTAATTACATTTTCTAACTGTTTTTATAAATAACTACAAAAATATCATCTTATTTTTTTATCATTTTTATTTTAATATTTATGTAATGAATAAATAAAATAAACTTGTTAAATTAATTAATTAATTTTTCTATATAATTATTTAAACATAAAAAATAGTATAATATTTTTATAATTATTTGAAAAATAAGAAGTAATGAAAGAATGTGTTCTGAAACTTAATTGAGATTTAATGTCACTGTAATATAGCATATTATTAACTGTATTATTATTTTTTATACGAAACTATATTATTATTAATTTTTTCCTAACCAAAAACTCAGCTTTGTCGACAAAAATAAGAAAGACACGGTGTTTGGGACAAGTTATCTAACTTTTTTGTTGTATAATGGTCACACTCATCAAGTTTAAATTTTTGACCTGATGCATTCTACTCTAACTTAGGACACAAACAAGAGGAAATATCATGAAACCTCGTAGCTCCAAATCATAAAATAATTTTATTAAGCTCTTACATCGTAATTAAATTTTCAATGAAAATATTTTTACCAGATCAACCAAGATTATTATAGGTTATAAACTCTTTCTTATTTGACTACATAATACAAGTGCATATTGAAGATTCATAACTCAAAAGTCAAAACTACTTATTATTGTTTACCACATAGAAAGTAATAAGTTACTACTTAATTACTACCTAGCTACATGCATCTCATGACTTTAAGCACTTGCATTACCTAATGCAATTTTCGTTTATTTAACATTTTTTTTAAGAAAACATTTGGTTTTCCATTTTCTTCCCATGGAGTACCATTTGTTGAACCTCTGAACCTAAAACCACTAAGTCTGAATTTAAGTGCATATGTAAATTTTTATTTGATAAGTTTTGGTTAAAAAGTGAATTTTAATTAAAATAATAATAGACTCAAATATATTTTTAATTTATATATAAACTGAGCAAACTTTGATTTTGATTCTTATGATTTTTATTTATTTTAATCCCGAAGAATATGAAATAATTGTTTTTTGCAATTGATCCCTATTATACTTGTTAACTACATATATGTTTAATGAAAGGTTACGAGATCACCCAAAGTGAAAACCACTCATTCCTATGGTATCATGTCAACACGCGCACCACCTCTAAAAAAATTTCAAGATTCCTAAAATGAATAATGTTATTTATTCACCTTAAAATGAATATTATTAGGGATAAAAAATAGTGATTTAGATTTTGAAAGATTAAAAATCAAAGAAAAATATTTTATAGGAACTAAAATTAAAGTTCACTCATTTTACAAAAACTAAAAATATAGTGATTATTTCAAAATTTAAAATGATGAAAAATAGATAATTTTTTAAAAGGGACCAAAATCAAAAACTCAAAAGTCACTTATTTTATAACAACTAAATATATATTTAAGCTAATAATTTATAGTATTTACTTTACATATGTATAAAATAATTTCAATGGTTTTAATGGAAAAGCAATTCTAACTACATATGCGAACCAAACTTTTTTTATATGCATATGGAGTGAAATAAAAGACAAAACTCAAATTATCATGCTCTGAGCTTTCGTTGTTTGAAGGTAGCTAGCTTTTAGTAGCTGACAAAAACCAATTAATCCTAATCCTAGTTAGATAATATGTCATTCTCAGACTTTTAGTGGACAAAAACCAATCCTAACCCAGTTAGCTCATATGTCATTCTCAGCCAGCCACCTCAGTCAAGTCAACGAAGACTTTATAGTATAGACACCACACCATAGTCCATATTTTATTATATAAACAAATAGGTGCCAATCTCTCAAGCACAAGACAAACACCAATACATGCACACCGGTCCCTTTGAGTTTGTTTCCAATTATTACAAGAGCAAGAAGTGGCCCTTTCCTTACCTTCAATTAAGCAAACATGAAGGTATGATCCGTTAACTTAAATAAGCTAATTAACCAATGCTTTCAGTTTTGGTCTCTTCTTTTGTTTTTCTGTCTGTTCTTTTGTTTTTGATCATTTCTCATGATGTTATATATATATATATATATATATATATATAATTAACATGTCTAACAATACAGCAAAAAATAGTTATCAAGCTGCAAATGGACTGCGACAAATGTAGAAACAAAGCCCTCAAAATTGCTGCAGAAGTACGAGGTGAACTTCACACGTCAATCCCTTCACGCTTTATGTATCTGGACATACATTAAAAAAAAGTTGCTTAACTTCAGAGGATAAATGATAAAAAAAACTTTGATATATATATATATATATATATATATATATATATATATAATGTCGGTAATTTTTTACCACTGTCTAATTAGAATTAGAGTTTTATTTGGTAACTTCACAAAATTTTAATATAAAGTTTTATTTTGTGCTTATGAAAAATTTAAATTATAATCGGAGAAAATACATTAAAAGTCTTAGAAAACTGCATTTCAGTTGGTTTTATATGAAGGAAAAAACTTAGAAGTAATTTGTTAGGTATTTTTGGTGTTGATTATAATTAATTTTCATCTCAACAATCTATACTATAACTTTTAATGAAAGGTTTTTTATTCAGGATTTAATGGAATAAAACTTCAATTCTAATTAAGGAACAACACTAAAAACACGTTAAAAAAAACTTTAGCTAGGCTTTGCCCATATGTATATATATGATGTGTGTGTCTATATATATATATATATATATATATATATATATATATATATATATAATAATTAGTGATAATATGACCAAAAAAAAGTGAAATAGAAATATGGATATGAACAAGGTTTTTTAATTGTAGTGGCGGTCAAAATTTCATTGTGTTTCTTTATATTGCAAACGAACAATTTTGATTGTGAACACTAAAAATACCTAAAGTTCCGGCCAAACACTTGTTGTTGCTGTTTTTAAAAACCTTGATTATGAGTGTCAAGGGAGTGTTTAGGGTGTGCATTGTTGTCCAAAAATTTGGGTTCAAATTCAATATATGCATCTCTTATTAACTTTTGTTAATTTGAGTCATGACCAAATCAAACCAATTAATTACAGGTGTGACTTCGGTGTCCCTGGAAGGGGACGACAATGATCGCGTGGCCGCGACTGGTGTGAACGTGGACATGGTTTGCTTGCTCAACCAGCTGAAGAAGAAGTTCAGCTCCGTGATGATTGTCACCGTGGTAGACCTAGTAAAAGAGGCGGAAGAGAAGAAGAAGAAGGATGAGGCGGAGAAGAAGAAGAAGGAAGAGGCCGAGAACGAGAGGAAGGAAGAGGAAGAAAGGTTGAAGAAGATGCTGCGTTCTGTTCTGTGCAAAAAGTGTAAAAGCTCCAGTTGCACTGGTAAGTGTGACACTGCATGCTGCACAAGGTGTGAAAGCACCCACTGTGATGGAGAGTGTTTCATCTTTTGTGTTAATTGTGATAGCCCCAAGTGCGAGGGTAAGTGTAATCCATGCAACAATTGCCCCAGCTCTAAGTGTGAGATTGAGTGTAAGCCATGCCCTAAGCCTCCTTCACCGTGCCCTAAATGGTGCAACTGTCACAAATGCTATGTGCCCTATCAACAACCTTGTTATTACCCTTATCCTCCCCAACCAGTATGCTATGATACATGCGCTGATTCTCCTTGCTCCATCATGTGATCCACCACATGGTCTTGGTGTACAATTATCGCATTCAAATTTGAATTTATGACCTCATATATACAATCCAAATCCTTCCACTAGGTCCACCAAGTGGTTCTATGAAATCACATGGTTTGATAATAAGATGTTTGTATTTGATGATATGTTTGCAATACTGTCCACTCTTTAATTAATATCCCTCGGGGCACACAAGTACGTGCACGGCACTGTGTTAATTTGGTTAATTTGTTCATGTTTGTTTTGGTTTCATGTAAAATTTCGAGGTTGATTTCTCATATTGTTGAGCGAGATCTCAGTTTGTATATCTTTCATCTACTTTCTGATATGTTATTAAATAAATAAATTTAATTAACCCCTTTCAATAATTCGTAGTGAATTATTTCCTCGCCAGTTGGCCATGCCTTGTGTTGGGGGGAATTGCATATACAACAAGAGTTACGTCATTTTTATTTTTTTTTCTTTTTTCTTTTATTTTATTTTAATTTTCTTTTTTCTTTTGGGCAGGACATATATGAGTAAGACTACTTCTTGGAGTATTGTTGCAACATGCAATAATACCTTTCCTACAATTGGATTATAAAATATTTGAACATTAGTCAGCATATTCTCACGGAAGTGTGTGGATCGATCCTTTTTCTTATCTTTTGAGAATATACTGATTTTAACAATTTAGGTCGTACGCTTATTATTATTGTTTGATAATTTAATCAGATAAATTTGGTTTGACAATTAAAGTATTTCGTGATATGATAAATATTTATCCTCTAAGCACATGCATAATTCGTACATTACTTGTGTGTAAACATTGTGCTCACTGCTCATCAATAAAGTAGAAGCATTAATGCTAGGTACAAGAAGAGAGTGGGAGAAAGAGAAAGAGAGAGAAAAACTAAAATAATTGGCTTGGCGGTTGGCCTAACTGGTACGTATCATCGATATATATATAAATTTAAAATGGCTCTTACGTTTCATATGACAATTAAAATTAATCAGCACAACATGCTTGGAATACAAAGTTGAATTCTGAACCATCTATGCGCCTAGTATAACAAAAAGTGGTATACTACAATACGCAAACCATTAAAAATATTACGTGAAATTATTTTATAGCTTTATTCAAAGTTAGTCCATTTTGTCTCTTGATTTTTTATTTAATTAATAGTTACGATGTTTAAAGGAAGTGTTGCGATCCAGTATCAAGAGAAATGTTATAAAAGACTTGAAAACAGAAAGGTGTATGCGGTATGCCTATAATACATGTATGAAGAGTTAATTATACTAGTGTGAAAATTAACTTCCAAAAGACGAGATTAAGAATTTTTATATAGGAATGAGATTACATCAAGGTTTACATTATGATCTTGTTTAATTTAGTCTTAAACGTGTTTATTAGCGACACACAAAAAATTCTTCCAAATTGCATACTTTTTATAAATGATACAACTTTGATTAAGGAAACAACTAGGGGAAGTTGTTAATTCTAAACATAAACTTTGAAAACAATTTTTTTCACTTACTTAAGTTAGAGTAAGACCGATTATATGTATATGCATTGTAGATTTTTTTTTTCACTTAAACAATTTTTCGTCTCAAATTTCTAAACTTGTAACTATTATATTTATAAGAGTTTTACCTTTTTTAATTATATAAACAGAAAGTGTGACAGAAATACTTGATTGTAATAATTCATTTTTAAAAAACTAAATTAGAAGAAAAAATTATTAAAAGACTAAAATATTCATCATCATAATAATGCATGGGATAAAATATTAATTAGGACAAAGGATCAAGCGCTTTGACTTTGTCTTCCGGGATTCACGTTGGGTTTGAGAGGCGTGTGATGGGTGACTATCCAGCATGGTTCGGAGAGATCTAAATAAAACTTCTATAAAAATTAATTGAAAAAGCTTGTGATTTTAGGAGCCACTTCAAGAGAGAGATAAGTGGACCATAGGCTACCTTTGTCTCCCCACATGTTCATTACGTTAGTTTTGTCCTTTAAAATGTCCACCTAATGGAATTTTCTTTGCAATCATCTACTGGCGTCAACTGTTTGGACCTTTTAGTTTAAAAGGCAACAGTTGATATATGTTCATGCACGGATAATGTCGACTTGGTGAGACAAGCAAGGAAAAAGAGAAACGTTTCGTTACCTAAAAGAAATTTATGATCATAAGTCATAACTAATTATCTCTTTGTTGCCATGGTTGTTTTCGGCCATTAATATAATTTGATAGCGTCATTTTCATGTAAACGAATTTGGTCACCGTCCCAGTGAAAACAGACATATATACCTTCTCATAATTTCTCCACAAGAAAAAATTATCTGTTAATTTTTCATTATTTTTATTTATTCCTCTATTTCAAATTTTAAGACATATGATATTAATTATTATATTTTAAATAATATTTCAGTTTATCTAATTTTTTAAATATTTTACATATTTATCATAAATAAGAGAAAAATAAATGTGGTAGTTATATTATAAAATTATAAATAATTTAAAACTAAAAAAATAATATTTCTGATCAGCTAGACATAGGATAATAATCGTTAAACTAACATTATAATAAAGTATAAACATTAAGCAAGGAACTTAGCTATGAAAATTAAGACTTAGAACTGCAACTACCGAATAAACATATAACCACCTAATTAATAACACAGTTCACAAACAAATAGCCTCAAAGCCAAAGAAAGCACAGTGGAAAACTAAAGTTACATAAATATTAATAAAGGCTTAAATATATTTGTGGGTCTTGATAAATTAATAAATTTTATGTTGGGTTCTTAATAATAAAAAAATTTGCACTCAATTTTAATAAAATAATTTTTATTTTATTTTTTATCATTGATATTATTTTAGTCCTTCTAAGTTAATATATCCTCTCTTTTTTTCATTTTAATACTTATAATATTTTGTTCATAGAACTAATAACAAATAGTCTACATATTTTAGAAACAAAAATAAAAAATATATGTTAGAATGATTAAAACAAAATAACAAGGATCAAAATTAATATTTTTATTAGAATACTTAAAATAAAATTTATTAATTTATCATGAAACTTAAACTTACATATTTAAGCTATTAATAAATGTTATATATGTTTCGTACTGGGTTGGATACCCTCTTTTACCACCTTTTTATAATATTGTTGTTCTTTGCTGATAAAAAAATCAGATCAAAATGTTCCCGTGAAAAAAATAAAGTTCTTGAGTGTTGATTACCATTGTCATTATTACAATCATCTAAAAAAATACAATTAAAAAAATAAATGAACAAGTAACTTGTTTCAAAATAGTACAGTAATTTTTTGAAATCAAATAAATTATTACTGTCAACAAAACCATAATTGCTAGTGTGAATGTATGGAATTTTTTGGCAAGAGATAGCTTTATTTGTAAGTGAACATTTGAATTTTAGACAAAAATATTATCTTAATAAAAATAAAATAAAATAGGATTAAGTTATATTCGATTTAAATATATCATCAAATTCAAATAAAATAAAATTATTTTTTTATGATTTGATTTATTCGATTTGACATTTTGTATTTTTTAAAAAATCTGTTATCATAATTTAAAATATATCAAATAAATTTGGATGATTATTATACTATATTATTTAAAAAATAAAATTTACTTTTTTATTAAATTTTTGTAATATATTTTAGTTGAAAACTATTATTTTTGTAATATAATGTACTCACTTGACTAGGTTACCTCGTCGAACAAATTTGAGCAACCTGTTTGGTTCAAGATTCTCACTAATGTTTCATAGCAAAAATCTATGTCTAATAAAATATTGTTTATTCTTCATAAACCAAACGGTCGCCAAAATTTGAAAATCATTATTTGAATGCATTAAACAATTATAGCTGTACTTCACTAATCACTACTCCTTAACGTACAATGAAATATTCTCAATTTCTGGTATCAAAAACCATTCTGTACATAATTCCAAAAAAGAACGTGCTGTACAATTTTATTTTTTTTCTTTTTCTTTTTTTGTAACACAACTATTATCTTTTTGGTTACTGATATCTTGACGAAATTGTTACTTACTAAATACTTAGATAACACCTTTGATTATTACAGATAAAAAAATATTGCCTACTATAAAAAGACAATATTTTTGTCTATTTTTCCCTTTATCGCAGGTTGGAGGTTTTTTTTTTTCTTTCTGAGGGAGCAGTTTGGCGTTGTTAGCTTAGTAAAACATGTCTATTGTATACCATTAAGACCAAAAATAACTATTTTTTCTTGTTTATTTTTTTAACACAACTATTATCTTTTTTGTCAGGACTGTTATTCTGACAAAATTGTTACTATCCTGACAAAATTGTTACTTAGTAAATACTCAAGTAATACCTTTGATTATTACAGATAAAAAAAACATATATGGCCTATTATAATTAAAAAGACAATATTATTTTTTTTATTTTTTTCCTTTACCGCAGTTTAGAGATGTTAGCTAAATAAAAAAATGTGTATTGCCCGGAGCACGTGGGCAAGTGCATATTCTTTTGTGTAGATATATTCTCTATGCCAATAAATTTACTTATTATCATTAACTTCATCACTAATTAGTTGACCAGGTATGTATGCATATTAAATCATGTTCTAATAATAACCTGTTTTCAGATTATATTTAATATATTCTTAAATTGAAAATTTCAAAAATCAGTGTGTTGTGATAAGTATATGAATAAATTTTTGTGAATTATGTTTGGATATTGATCAGCACTAATTAAAAAAATTCAAGAATGACATAGGTCTCGATGTAAATAAAATTAATTTGACTTTTTTTGTTTTTTTTTTTTCACATCTTGCAAACTTACCTACATTTATGAACAACCCACTGGTACACGTTACTCTAAAATAGTAATACATTTTTTTTCACATCTTCATGCATGTTCCACTATTTTCCATTGAAAATCAAATCAAATCAAATAGTAATACATTTATCAATCGGCCCACTGGTACACGTTATTCTAATTCTCTAAAATACACATGCTTAGACTTGTTTTCCCTCAAACAAATTCTTTATATGGTGAAAAAAAGATTCATATTACAATTATTTGTCCTATAGGACCATACATATCATAACAGTTTACCAACTCATTCAGTTAATATTTAAACCCAAAGTCGACACACTACTAGGTTCTTATGTATTCAGTTGCTTGTGACATGCATTAAGGTTTCCATTGATTCAATTAGCAATGCTTCAGATCGGCCTTGAAAAATAGGGAAAATAAGGAATACACTAGAGTCCCTAATCCCTATATATAGAGGCAAAAGTAATTAGACACTCGATCACAAAGTTCCTATCCTAAGTCACAATATACATAAAGTTGTCATTGGTTTCAAGTTATCAAAACATGAAGGTGAGATGATCTCGTATCGAAGATACAATTTATTTATTGCATATATATAATATTATTGTAACAAAATTATCTATTTGTGCAGCAAAAGATAGTCCTTCAAATGCAACTGGACAGTGACAAAAGCAGAACCAAGGCCCTCAAGATTGCTGCTCAAGAAATAGGTGCACGACAAACACGACACACACTACACGTCTACACATATAGTAATATATATATGGTTCTTGTTAATTAGTTTGTGATGATCTATGAAATTAATTAACATATAGATGCATCCATGCAGGTGTGAGCTCAGTGGCATTGGAAGGGGATAATAAAGACAAATTGGTGGTGACTGGAGATGTGGATGCAGTGTGCTTGGGTCGGGTTTTGAGGAAGAAGTTTCGGTGTGTCACCCTTGTAAGTGTGGAAGAAGTGAAGAAAAAGGAAGAAAAAAAATGCATAAATGAAGACAACAAAGTGTGTTGTTATTATCCACCGTACTGTGCTCCTCCACCTTGTGGTCATTCTCCCTATTGCTACAAAGTTGTTTATGATTCATGTGACAATAATTGCTCCATCATGTGAGGATTACACACCATGAAGATCAAAGTGATCAAAGAGTTCTATTTCAAATTTGCAACCATATATGGTTATGCACGTATTTAATTAGTTCTATTATCCAATGAGATTTTCTCATTCCCTCTCTTTCAATGAAATCACATGGAACTCATTACTTATTTTTCTATGAAAATTTAGAAGTTGCTTATTTGATTTCCTTTTTCAACTTCGGTTCTCAATTAATAAACAATAAACCAAACTAGAAATTAATTAATCACAAGAATATATAGTTGCGTACGCTTTAGTTTCCTTCCATAAATTGTATTAATTCTATTCTTAAATTCCACTTGGGTGTTGTTTGGTGCATATAATTGGACTTCAAATTTTGAAATGGAAATGAAACCTTGGAATTCTAATTAATTTATTTGTTTTGTATTTTAGAATTGAAATTCAAATCAAGTCTAAGTCCATGGAAAACTAGATGTTTTAGGTACATTAATTTGTATTTCTTTTGGTACATCCATGAAAAAAATAGTTTAAATAAATTTGGTACTTTAATTATAGACCAAGATTTTTAAAATCTGGTTTTGTTTTTCATTGTCATGATTTCTGCTTAATTAATACTTTAAGTCTCGAGTTGAGTGAATCAATAGACGCAAACATAACGATTGCCTTAGTTGTAAGTTACTAAGCTTCTCCGAAAGATGCTTATAGTGAAATTTGATTCATTCTATAAAGGGGAAATTGTTAGAAAAGAGGGTGAAAGAATAAAATTTATAAAGGGAAGTTGCCAATAAAAGGTTGTACAAAGTAAAGGTTTATTTGATTAAGTACATGGAAAAAATAGTTTACATAAATTTGATTTTTTACTCTTGGACCCAAAAATTTAAATATCTTGTTTTTGTTTTTCATTGATTTCTGCTTAATTCTTTAATCAAAGAGTTGAATGAATCAATTGACACAAACATAACGATTTCCTTAGTTGTAATTTCCTAAGCTTCTCTGAAAGCTGCCTATATATAGTGAAATTTGATTCATTCTATATATAGGGAAAGTTGGTCGAACAGAGGGTAAAGGAATACAATTTATAATTGAAAGTTGTCAATAAAAGGTTGAAGAAAAGCAATAAAGGCTTATTTGATTGATATTTTGTCGAGAGTATTTTGCATGTTATTGTATATTTAATATTTTATAGCCTAAACTAGCTAATTCCCCCTAATTTTGGTTTCTCACATGTTTGAACCCTTTTCGACCCACATTTACAATTGTGCAATGTAACAATCGCATATTTTTTATTACTGAGATTCTTAATTAGCTAATCACATCAACCACGCCCTTATTTTATTTATTGAGAAAGGGAGTCTTGAAGTATATTTTGATATAGTTTTTTTTTTTGTGAATATATAATATTTTGATATAATTATATCTACGTACGTACAATATGCTTCCGAGCTAGCTTAATTCATTCTAGATAACTAAACAACTACTTAAATAAGCTAGAATTATCCTTTCGAAAGTATAAGAAAAAAGTAGTTATTCAGTTGCTTCCTAATTTTTCGATGAAAGGATGCTTATATTACTTCCAAAAGAAAATGTTCAGCTACATCAAAGGATAACTCAACATGATAATAGAGATCAATGTATGAATTTGTCACTCAGGCTAAGTGGTGAGCCATAAAATTTCACTTGTCTCTTTACAAAGCAAACAGCGAAACCAGTTGCCCATCTCAACACGGTAGAGGTGTTTTCTTTTGAATATATATGATAGGCAAGAGGGTTTATTAGTTTCAGGTCAATATATTCAACATGTGTTTACGTACCAATAATGGCTTTTACACGAAACATTAGTATTGATACTGTTAACTATAATAAGTTGCAAATAAAGTAAAAGCATCAAATGCAAATGCAATTATTGTATGAATTCAATAAAGAGATATTGGGAAGATCCCAACAGATTACCCTTAATTTACTCAAATCTCAAAAGTTCAAAATACACTAAATTATCTCAAAATATCTTCTTATATACTACTATTAGTCTGTACGTTTTACTCTCTTATAGTATATATTTCTGGGATAATATTCACCACTAAATGTGACTTTAAATAATATTTTTTCTAAGACTTAATAAAAATATAATTAAAAACCTTTGATCATATTTAAAAAATATTGTCAAATTATAAATAAATGTTACTAATATATTTTTGTGATATTTTATCAAATGTTATATATAGTTCATGTTGTTAAAACCTAAAAATGTTAAAAAAAAAAAAACTTTAACAACAAAAATTATATACAACATTTGTTACAAAAATATATTAATAATATTTATTCTTAATTTTATGACATTTTTACATATTATCAAAAGTTTTTAATAATATATTTATTAAGTATTAGATAAAAAAAAAAAGTTATTAATGATCATATTTCTAACAGTGATTGTAGTATAAGTTAATTTTAAGAAATTTGACAAGTTAAAAAATTTATAGATAACAAATAGCCATCTTTCTAGTTACGAGTTACGCCTGACATTACTTCTCTATATATTATTGTTCAAAACTATAAGGAGAGAATATCTCTTTTCCGTTTATCACAAACTTCTAAAAATAGCGGTAAGTGAAAATCACACATATCGACCATAACTGTGCAAATTTTATTCTCACAAACCCTTACATATTCCCATGTTAATTATTAAATACTATACTCTGTACTGTAATTTTTCTTAATCTAGATGAAGATATGATAATATCTAATTAATTTTGTTCTTTACTTTTGAGCAGAAGTCCTTGTAAATTTGTTTTAATCGCGCGTTTATAAATAGAGACACGATGAAAAGGTTAATGAGAGAACTAAGAAGGAAAGTTTGACGCAAATCCTCAAGTCTGATACTCAAATAAAGTCAAACAATTGGTGGTGCAATGTTCTAATGTTAGGTAGTCAACCAGTGAACCACTGTCAGATGGCTGGAAGAAGAATTTTAAATTCTTTAATTACTGGATTACATTCGTCACACAGCTTGGAAAGATCTAGTATTTAGTGCTAATTAAAAATTAAAGGTTAATTAGCTTCATAGTGTCGGTATCTCATGTAAATTCTTCATGGATTTTGTTTGTTTTTGTATTGTATTCTTTACTACTCTTGATCATGTGGAACTGAATTCCTTTGGTTAGGACATTGTGGATTCTAATTTGAAAATTATAATATTCAGATTTGACTCTTTAATTCATGTTGCTTATCTTTGGTTAAATGATTTTTTTACTAAATGACTTGATCAACCATAACATGATTGGATGTTATGTGCAATTGGAATATTTATATGTGATGATTTGGAACTTCAAGTTACATTTTATGATAATGATTTATGAATATATTTATTTTCTTTTTGTATTAAAGTATATGTAATATATAATGATCATGTGAATACTAGTATTGCTAATAAATTCCAATAAAAAAATATTGCCAATAAATTGTCAACTATTATTGTGAATAGATGTTAAACTATATATATATATATATATATATATATATATATATCATGTTAATGCTAATGATTTCCTAGTCTCTAATGCTAATTGCCAATAATTAAATTAATTAAAGGAATTGAATTAGTTGAATTAATTGGGGAATAAAGGATTAAGGTATATACCAGTGAATCAGAACATAATTTTCAACATGAGAAATGTATCTTTGACTAAGGGCATAGGATGATATTGATTTCACTTTTACTATGTACGTTACTTATTAGCCATACATGCATAAAATTGTTAAGTTTCTTAAAATTCTAACAGAATTGCAGAAAACCCGTTTCCATTTTCCACTAAAATATCAACATGCACCTCAAATGTTAATTAGTTAATTTCGCTTCAGTCAGCTTAATTTTTTAAGAGTAACACTGCATCATACTAATTAAATATATCTATGAACACGTTTGACTAAGTCTGTACTGGACAATTTTTTATTTTTTTTTTTCTTTTCTAATGCTGCATTGATGTGTTCCCCTACACCTAAATGAAGTAAAAGATCCCTTTGAGTTCAGAGACTTGGTCAGACTTAAAATGTGTGGCTTCTCAATTACTGGGCCTTTTCCTTCCTTTTTAATAATTTAGTCATATGATTACGTATATTAGTAGGTATTACTACGTGATTTCCTCTTTTTGTAGTTGTTTTTTTTTTTTTCAGCTTCATAATTTAATATTTCTGGTCAAATTAACAAGAGTATTTTTTTAGCAGATACGCAGACAGCAGCTCTTCCTTTCTTTTATAGACATTAATTAACAGTGCATCATAAAATTTATGTATATGTATGAAGACTTTTTATGTGTATGTGAACAATGGACAGTTATTTTCATCTGACAATGTATTTTGATTATGCCATTCTGTTACTCCTCAATGAAGGGACTCAAGAACCCTCTGAAACTAGAGACTAATCAAACTTTAAAACTAGGTTTGGCAATATGATTTTGTTTATTCGTGTAGCCACCTAAAATTTAAAGCTACAAGAAAAGATTTATTAATTAACATGCATAAGTGGCAGAGGCACCATCTTCTGCTCGTTGCAGTTCTTACTCGGACTAATAAGAAACCAATGCAATGTGGTACGTGTGCCATCTTACAGGTAGTTAAAAGCTTGAATTGATCCCTAACCCAGAAGTTGAGTGATGCTGAGTAATGTTAATTATCCTATAATCCTTATAATTTTTTTTCTAATATTTATAAAAATATATAAAATAAAAGGAAAATAATTTAATATTATTTAAACGCCTGGAGAGGTAGGGTGGGGTGAATTAATTAATAATTAAGAGGGAGGTATACGAAGATGATCGAATAAGTGGACTTTCTCCACCATATCAGTTTCTGTTCAGCTTTTAGCCTTTTACATATGAAATGTCCAGAAAATTGTGAAGCTAATTTTAAACAGGTAATTTTGAAAGTGGACATTTCTACTTTGATTCCTATTGTCAAAAAATAATTATAGAAAGAAAAATTTAACAAACCTATTCTACTAAAATAAGCTTTTGGAATTTGGATAGACACATGTCACTCCCTCGAGAATTTTACCTGCTCAAATAATTCTCATTTTTTTTTCACGTCTTACTACTATTTTATAGCAGATTTTTCAGCTCAAATAATAAGAATCATTTTTTTAACATGTCAGTATTTAATTATGTATTTTATTTATATTACATTTTATTAATGTCATATTCTTTTAGTTATAAAAACTTATATTATGTAATTTATATAAATATATGTGATCATAAAAATAAAAATTATTGCGTTTGAGTTATAAAAAATATTGTGTTTATGTACGTGATAATTAATTAGTTTTTCTTAAAATATTTAATATAACAATATTCCCAATATCACATAATAATATTAAATGAATGTTAATTTATATAATTACTTATTGTTCTGCTCAGAGAGAACAGAAATGTCCAACAAGTGGTGTTGGATAATTTAATGTAGGATCGAACTCTCTCTCTCTTGAGAAGCTTATGGAGGTGAAGCAACTCAAGGAAGAATATCACAGCGCAGCGAACACGATGAGTTGGGGGTGCGGTGTGTGCTGGTGTGAAGGAAAAGAGAGAGCCAGAATTGTGTACCTTTCACCATGGATGGAATAGTATTTATAGGCTGATACCTGAACGATGATAACGGTCCTTAAGGCCCCATTATCTTAGTTGAAACGGTTGAGCGCAACCTCCTTCCTTGATTCCCGGAGATTGTGGTAACTGGAAGATACTAACCGCTTCCCTTATTTCTGGGGTGGTTACTTAATGAAGATGAACATAATTATTAAATGAAATATTGCTTTATCCGTAACAGATGCCCCTCAGCCCGGTCTTCTAGCATTTTGGATGGCCGGGATGTATCAACAATGATGCCGACTACGCTTTTTAGGTAATACCTAAGCAGGGCTCAGGTTCGAGGTCCGAACCGACATGATCATCATCCGAGCCGATATGCTTTCAACCCTAACCGAGGTGACATTCATCCAGACCGAGATTGTTGATGTCCGAGCCGAGATGGTGTCCATTCATGCCGAGGTGTACTTTGTACCTGCCCCTTGTGAATATGGCACATCATCTGACCAAGTCTGCTACTTGCCCCCTGTCGATTCCAATGTCGGCCTGCTCTTGTCTTTTCACAGCCGCCTAGACAGCTATAAGTATGGACAAATGAACGCCTATGATCATAGGGGAATGGAACGTCTCTTTCCCTTCGACTGCCACGTGTCCCGTCTGATTAATTTTTCTGGCACGCTTTAATCATTGCTTTTCTGGGTTAATGACGCTTTTGTCCCTACGCGTGTTTTCATACCCAGCAGTTATTACTCAATAATTTTTGAATTCTGGCGGTTACACTTCTTGTTTAATACGCCCTTTCCGTTTTGTTTCCTTAAAACATCTTTATTCCACACTAATCTTCACATTTTCTGCATTCTCACTTCTTGGTGCCTTTTCTGCATTGTTCGTGCTTCTGCTTTCTCGCTTCTTCCAGCATTTTCCTGGAATCCTCTGTTCTTCACCATTGCTGCTCTCCTTGCCATTTTCTTCTTATCCAGGTATCTAACTACTCGCTATCTTCTTTCTTTTGTTGTCATTATAATTGTTTTCACTTATCTTTTCCTGTACGAACCCTAAATATCGACCCCTTCTGCACATTTTTTTGCCCCTTCTCGTTCTTCAGTTTCTTGTGCCTCTTCTATTTTCCACCATGAAATATACCCCTGAGCAAGAAAAAGAAATTCGCGATGCTTGTTCTCCTCGTGCTGCCTTCTGGCTTTACGGTTTGCCCCTTCCTGAGGAAGAGAAAAGGAGATCACTGCTTCGTGCCCCTTCAGGTCCAAGCAATTCCAGAACCTCCACTCCAAAACCTCCTGTCCCTTCCAGATTAGGTCCTAGGCACCCCCATCCTTCTGGGTTAGGGCCTTCTAATGTGGGGTCTTCATCGCGTCAAAGAGCAGCAATTCTTGCTTCTCAATCTAAGGCTATTGGATCTAGGGCAACCTCTAAGGACCCCATCCCCTCTGGTAATGCCCCTTCAGATGACTCTGAGATTTATCCTTTAGCCGAGCCAGGTTTCGAAGTTCAATATGAACATTGTTCGAAATGTATTGAAGAATTTATGTATCTGGCCAGTAGGGATCTCAATAAAGAGGCCGAGAACCTATTAGACCATTGTCGTCATAATCCAATATGGGTCCCCAAACCTGTCCCCAGTGAAATCCCTGCCCCTCTGCTCCAATCGGATTTCAATACCGGGGTGCCGGCTGCTATTGAAGAATCTGCAATGCCGACTTCAGCCTCTTCTCAACCCAATTCATTGACAATTCTTCTTCCAGGTACTTGGCTGATTATTTCTTTTATTGTTATAGGTATCTATGGATCCGACCGTCGCCAGAACCGTTGACGAATCCGCAACCGGGTCTTCTCCTCAAACTCTTCCCCCTGCTCTGACAGGTAGGTTCCCCTGGGTTGCTCATGAGGTGCTACAATACACCTCGACAATGAGTTCCGAGGACCTTGCATCCCTCCCCCTTGGGGATCAAGAGGGTTTCCATGTTTGTCTTCCCCGCTC
>PYAF01003810.1:154382-190261 GCA_007407185.1 Glycine tomentella
CTAAAAGTAATAAAAATATCAAGATAAAATAAATAAAAAGAAAATATTAAATTTCATATATAATGAATAATTACACTTTTTTTACGCATGATTAATTAGGATATAGTAAAATAAAAATAAAAAACAATTTAGTGAAAATAATTGGAGTTATTTAATGAAAATAAAAAAGTGATTTGAATTATCCAAGGTAATAAAATAACAATGTAGTATTAAAAAAAGTATGAAAATTATACAAAATTTCATTTAACAATTTATGAGAGTTTTTGTTTTCATTTGAAAAAAAGAAATAACAAAAAATAAATTCAGTTCATTTTTTGAATTGAGTTTTTTTAAAACAAAAATAGAACTGTAGTGAGAAATTCTTTTGGAGAAACAGATTTATCATCTTGCACTATGTTTTATAGCATCCATGTAAGTATTCTTTTTCATATGTATTATTTGGATAAATATTTATTTTTAGAGTGAAAATTTCTATAAAAGTCACAACTCCATATTACTCCAATAAAGAACCATATTCGCTAGAGCTATACCGTAACTTCAATAAAGAAATCCGAAGGGACAAGCCCTGCGGCTGCACTTGCAGATATCATTCAAAAAAATATAATAATACGACAAAACTTAGATATAGTCTTATAAGTAATTTTTTTTTTATGCTATTTTTCAATTAGAATTGAAGTTTTACTTATAAATTTTGTTGAGCATTAATGAAAATCTTTATTTACAAATTATTGAAATGAAATTTTAATTCTAAATGAAGAATAACGCCAAAAACACCCAAGAATCCAAGTTCTGTCTAGAAATTTTGTCGTATTATAAATTTATAATAGCGCATTGCCACCACAATACGTGCAATGGAATTTAGATAGTGGCCGGTGACCACGATTAGTATTTGTCTAAGTTTCTTGTTATTAGTATGAACAGTTTATTCCCTAATTAGTATTTGCCTAAAACATGCAAAGTGGCTTAGTTAAACTCTATTGTTATTCATATATCCCATAATTAATCATCATTTTCAGATCCCTTTCGGTCATTCTCATTCTGTGCCCTACCCTACAATTACACATGCAAATGTTCTGTTATCTACTAGTTCAGTAGAAGTCATCACTGAAAAGTGCTTTTAATATTCTGAATGCCCTTTATATTTCGATTCATATAAATCTCAAACCTAGGGGTCTTCAATTCGTGGTCTAAACGCTACCTATGTACGTATGAATAGTAGTTTTCAAAGATACCAACCATAATTCCACCAAAAGCCATCAAGATAATGAGATGCTGTTTGATTAACTTTGCCTAATTTCCCTGACTCATCCCAACTTTCCATAGAGAACCTTTAATTGGCCAATCAAGTTGAGCATGCATGTGGTACCCAGATGAAGAAAAAAAAAAATCCAATAAATCCCTAGAAATGACCACCCATGAAGAATCGTCCTAAACCCAAAAAGGGAAAGTCCAATAGGTTCCAAAGAGTTATAAGACTTCTCCAATGGAAGACCAACAGTGTCCACATTCTGTGGCAGCTTATATAGTCTCTGATTCCCAGCCACTGAAGTGGGCCAAGTGAGACCTAATGTGGAAAGAAGGAATGGGGTGCTGACATGTGTTGAACATAAATGACGTTAGATGTATCTTACTTTAAATAATGCAATGATATGCTCAGTTTTATTTTATTGTAATTTCCATATCTACGTAGCCCTTCAAGTTTTTCTTCCATTTGCTAATGGAATTGTGCTCAAGAAAAGATAAGAAATGTGTGTTGAGGGATGCTCTTGATTTTCCTGTTCTCTTTATGTGTTTTTACTTTTCTTTATTTCTTTTTATTTTTATTTTCATCACTTCTTCATATATTTTTCTTGGCAGTTTATATTTATGTTTAATTGATACTTTGGTCCCTACAGTTGTCCTTATTTTATGAGTTTTTTTTTTATTATATGAAAAACTTGTACATTTTAGACCTTACACATGTATATAATTAAGTTAATTAAGTTTTGGTCACTATTGTTAAATTAACATAATATATCATGTTCATAAAACATAAAGTAAGAACATGATAAAGGATCTTGGGAAATCATGATTCTCACCAATAAAAGAAGGATAAAGAGGATAAAGACATACCCGGAAACGCTGATGATGGAGTAACAGCTATCTCTTTCTTTTCCAACACCGGTAGGGCGATTTCTCTCTCTAAGTCTTCTTTTCTATTCTGTGTTTTTCTGATGGAAGAATAACACTTGGTGTGAAGGGGAGAGAGGACCAACCCTATTTATACATAATTGTCTTTAATCTGGTACGTCCATCATATACCATATCAACACTTGAGATCAATATATTTTGTAACCGTTTTGTAGTGGTTAATTATTAATTGGGCCACATCAATAGTTGTAACTGTTCACACCAATAGTTGTAATTGTTCATATTTCCATTATGTAAGAATATATTTCTAAAACAACTATCGTTAACATTGTTACTAATGTGATCGATGTCGCGTTGTTAACATTGCTACAAAATTTTCCTCACAATATAAAATTGCTACAAAATTTCTAGCAAGTCTTAAACTGCAAGAAATTTCTTTCACATAAAAAAAAAAAAAAAAAACTCACTTGTGAAAAATGCATTTAATCGACCTCACTGTTTTACATTATTACATGAGAATCGATGTTAAAAATATTCGGGGTGACAATTTGTAAATAAGTAAATCTTTTCATGGGTTTAATTTTAACTGATGAAAAAAAGTGTTTTTACATCAATTAAAATTTTAGGCAATATAGAAAGTTGTTTTTTACATTGATTAAAATTGTAAGCAATGTAAAAAGATTTCATTTTCAAACGTTAGCCCCTTATGCTTCGTGTGCATGTGCCCATCTTCATTTTCTTCTCGTCTTCTTTTTTTTTTCAAATAGTTTGAATCTACAATTTAGGGTTTTGAGTTTGTGTTGTTGCTTTTGTTCCTGAAATCAAATAAGACGTACGCAAGGAGAGAGGATGGTGCTAACGTTTTTTAACAAGAAGCAATTAATGACACACAAGAGTCGGAGGAACATAGAGAATGTGTGGGAAGGTGAAACATAAACATGAAGCATAGCAAGAGTTTGCAAGCAAATCTTGAAGGAGCCAGAATGCAACAAGTTTTGCCTATTTAATTTCTTCTTCCCATTCAATTCAATTCAAATCCCAATTTTCAATTATATTACAATTTTCACCTATGAGGGTGAGTCATGACTCAGCGATAAAGTTGTGCCTTAGTAACTTGTTGGTCATGAGTTTGAAAAAAAGAGTCTCTTTGCATATATAAGGATAAGACTACCTACAATATTCATCTCCCTTACTCTAGACAATGGGATGCAATAAATATGGACATGGAAAGCCTTCATATAACGACAGGGCATGCCCTTCAAAGAACTTTCAAAGGTAGTTTCAAATTCATCACTTTCATCCAATGTAGCATTGGAAGATGATGACAAGGAATGCAGTAGATATGGCTCAATCATTATTTCTCTTTTTTTTTGTCATATATGAAAGAAACTTTTTAATGATTTTACACTCTAAAAAATCTTGTAGTGATTTTACATCATCAGAACAAATTTTGTAGCAATGATATTAGCAACAGGAACAAAAACTTAACTAATAAGCTTGTCAATGGACTAAAATTTACAGTTTTTCATTTGGAGAGAAAATGTAAGGTCATACTACAACTATAGGACAAAAAATATCAATAATTAAACCTTATAATTATCATAAATAATGTTATTTGTAATTGGTTTTACATTTTTTTTTTTTTTACTATTTTAATTAGTTCGAGAGAGGACGTAGAGAGTGAGAGGTAAAGACAAAAAAAATATATATATATCACTACCTTCTCAAAATTACGAAAAAAGGTATAGAAATATAAGCCAATAGCAATTTGTTATTTACCCTTAACATACTTTCAAGTATATAGTGCAGTTACTACTTTTCAAATAGCATAGTTGTAGCTGAGAAAAATGAATTGGAGGGTAAGGGAGTACACGGTAGCGGATGCAAAGGTTTGCCTAATTAATATACAGCATGAATCTAATTCCCGTTATGAAGTTATTGATTTGATTTATATTGTCTTATGAACACAATGACTGTGGCCCCTAGCTAATTAAAGTTCCTGCTCTTTTTATGACATTTTTTTTTTTTTTATAACCCTCATTTTTATGACTTCTTTTGCGTATCTTTTACATTCTTTGTGTATTTATTAACTACTCCGGAGTTCAATGATGAAAATTAGCATTTGCTTATATAAACAAAAAAAAATAATGTATATATTTTTGCTTATATAAAAATAATAGTATATACTATTAGGATAAATAATTAATTTTATCCTGCATTTTATATTTACTAACAATCTTATCCTATACCATAGGAATTATAAATTTAGTTCACAATTATTTAAATATACTAACAATTTAATCTTATCGTCAAGTCTCTTCCATTTCCGTTACGGCTGAATGCTAATATGGCACGTCCTTTATGACTTGGCAAATTCACTTATGCAGGGATTAGCCAATAGTATTTTAAACTAAAGTGTTAGTGTTTTTTATTTTATTTTGATTTTAAAATTCACAAAAGGGAAAGGCTATTTTGAGAAAAAAAAAAAAAAGGCACTACTTCCTAATTTTTTATAATAATTTCTTCAGTAATGATAAAATAATCCCAAAAATTATAATTTGATAACAAAATGATCCATAATAATACTATGAATATTAATACGCAACATGTACCATTAAATTGCAAATTTTATTTAATACACATAACTAACACATCCTTATTATTTTCAAATGGAGTTAAATTATCATCAATCCTCTTTGCGGTACCAAATAAAATATCTTTCGAAACTATATATCAACTGCAAGCCTTATAAAAGTTATGAGAAATCCAAACATTCATCATGTCAATCTCTAATGCATAGGCGAACAAAAATGGAAATCACAAACCAAATATCATTGTCTGTCGCCATGTCATCATAGACACTGGCGATGCAAAGGCAAGAAGGAGCATAGCAAAGGTAGCACTCACAGTTCAACCACTTTCTCACAAAAGATAAAAAGGAAGAGAATAAATGAATAATCAATTTTTTTGTGACTTAATAAAAGGTAAAAAAAAAACACACATACTCCAACTAACAATTTGTTCTACACATACCTAGCTTAGTGTGTGGCTTTCACTTTCATCGCGTACATTTGTCATGTTATATTTCATGTGTCATATCACCAAAAACATTAACAAAAAAGGATAAGACTTGACAATATGACTAAATTGTCGATCATTTATAGAATTGTGGATTAAATTAATCATTTTTATAATACAAAGACTAAATTGATAAAGTAAAAAAAAAAATTGGCTATTTACCTATACTATTAATATATCAAATATTAATTAGTATAATGTGTGATCAGTAGAATTAAATTCTTTATGTATAATGACGAATTTAACTTTTGATAGATTTGAAAACAATATATATAGTGAAAGTATTTCTAACACTTTTGTCCCTTGGAAAATGACAATTTTTTTAATGTATTGAATGTTAAAAATTATTGGTGAGAGACATAATATTACAAGAAACAGGATGGGCAAGAAGATAGACAAGGACACGCAGAAAACTGAAGACACATCGTGAAACACTTCCACACCTAGTAGCCTGAGTTTATGAATCTGCTTGTTGATGGAGACTTCCCAACCATGCGTATATAAAGCATCATCCACGACGTTCAAAGATTGTGTGGTTAGGTTTTTATAACAGCCATAGTTGTGAAACTTGGTCTTTGACTCGTTGAGATAGTGGGTTAGTAGTTTAATCGGTAGATTAATAATTAGTTCAGTTTAATCTGATATATATTAAAAATTTAAAATTATATATGTATTTATTATATATAAAAATGTAACTAGCATTATTTAAGTAAGAAAATTCTATACATGCTTCAAAATTCAAAATTTAAAAAAAAAATCAATTTTTTAAAAAACTTGTCAGGTCAGATCGATCCAATCGGGATCCAGTGACCGACTCGTCCGGGTTCAACTGGTCAATTCAGATCAATCTGGATCAACTGCATAATCGATCCAAAAGCAAAACTTGTCTGGTTAGACTACCGGATTTCTATCTAATTGACCGGTCCAGACAAATTTTTATAACATTGTATATAACTCCAAATAGGGTAAATCAATTGACACAAGCCACACCAATCCTCATGTTCCAAGTCTAGAAAAAAAATTATATATATATATATATATATATATAATATTTATTATTAGCAATATCGGCTCAATAGAGTGAGTGAAACCCAAAGTAAATTTTTAAAAATATATTTAAAATATGTTAGACTTTTTTTGCTAATAGTTGTAGTATTTTTGTTATAATATATGATTTTTTTTACTTTATAAATACTAATTAAGAGTCATGATATATGAACATTCATGTTTTTTATACACCTAACAAACATTTTTCATTTTATTCCATCTATTTATATCAAATCATATTACCTATAAAATTTATATTATTTTCAAGTTTTTTATCTTTCTCTCACTAGGTATACATTATCATATTGGGTGTTAATTTATAATTTTTCAAATACTAATAATAAATATTTAGTTGATTTATCTTTGGATCCGTGTTAATAGTTAAAATTTATTAAAAATTATAAATAAAAAATAAATCTAATATTTTTTTGTAATTTTTACCAATAATAAAAAAGAGTGTCTGATCTGCACTTAAAAGAACTATGAGAGAGAGTATTTTGTCACCATATATTAACTTACATATTGAACAATTTTCCGATCCACTAGACAGCTTCACTTGCCAAGGTCCCTACGAACAATGGAGTATTTGAATAGTGGGCCCCACAGGCCACTCATAGTGAGTGAAGGAGAAGACAGAAATCACAACAACTCTGTATAGAATTTGGATTTCTGTTATAGTAGCTCTTGGAAAAATATATGATGATGATCTCATAAGATTTAAAGAAATCCCATTGCACATGGGTGCATATCATATCAGTAACTGTCCTAATTGGAGTGAAGAATGGACTCTGTGGTACATCACGTAGTACTGCACAGGATATATTTTGAATAGGTCACACCATTAATATTAGGGTGCCTCAAAAATCATATATCACAACACAACAATATTATAAGAATTAGCTTAATTGCTAGGGTGTGGTGGCATGGAGCTAGAGATTAAAATCTTTGACAAGCCAATTGGCATGCATGGTTTTACATGGAGTACGTGAATAGAATGGGAAGTTACCTAAGGTGTCCTTTTTTGAGGATATATAAATTTTATTTTTATTTTTCATGAAAGCGCGCGGTTACAAAATTGAGAGTACATGGAAAATGGGTCATTGGACGTGGTACAATAGCTAGTGGACTATTTGATGCCTCTTACACCCATTCTCCTGTGAGTTGGAACCAATCTTCTGCATTTTCACTTTTTGCTATAAATAGGTGCTCCTGGCTGGTGAGAAATCCAACACTCCCAAGTTCCAAAAATTAAAACCCAACTCCTCCATTTTCTCTATATATATCACTTCTTATCCCCTCTCATCATTACATATATATGACTAATTGACTATTCTTTTTTTGTTATGTGATTTTCTTTTTCTTCTTTTATGAACAGTATATGAAGAAGGAATATTGGGGAAAAGAGGAAGGGAGGATCTAGTTGATAGGGTTGTTGACAGAAGATAGAGAGCACAGATGATGATATGCATAAAAATATGGAATGGGAAAGCAATTGCATCTCACTCCTTTGTGCTCTCTAGGCTTCTGTCATCCACACCTTCACTGCCCCTCCATTTCTCACAACTCAATCTTCCATTACTCAAACAGTGTAAGCATCAATCCTCTAAAGTTAAATTCATAATTAATTAGTGTGTATATATATATATATATGTGATGATGATCACCATCATCATCATATAAATGTTTACACACATACACATATAACTTGGGTGAAACTTCTCTTTTCCTTCTTCATGATTTAACCAGCTTGATTTTCACCTCTCAAAATTTAAGCTATTATTCATAACCATCATATCAGCCTCTTAGATAAATATTTACACATTTCATAATAATGACCATGTGCCTTTGCATTTTGCAGTTAGACGCGCACCAGTTGTGGCTTTTGAAGATCAAGAAATTGTTCGTTGATGGTATGGGGAAAAGCTATATATTTAGACTGAGAAGATGAACAAATGAGTTAGCCTGAGCAAGTGCTGTAATTCTCTTTCCATATACCTCTTCTTTTAGGAAGCTTAATTATATTTTGCTCTACAAGAGTATTAAGTAATGATAACATAATAATGTCTTCAATGATCAAAGATTAGATAGAAATTGGATTTTGTTTTCTTCTTTTTCATATAAGAACTAAAGAAGTGATAATATATAAACACCTCTATATATCAAAGACTTTATCAACATCTATTATTTCTTTTTTTATCATATCATATCACACCTATCATTTTTTTTCGTTGTTTAACTCTTTTCCATCTTTAGATGTTAAATAACATTTGGTGTGCTCTAATCTTTTTCCTATCTAAAGCATATATACTTTTTAGAGTTTGGGGATACTTATCATATCTTAATTAAGGTAATATATTCCCATTATTTTTGCTTCTTTCATGAAAGAAAAAAAAAAAAATCACTGTCAAACAGTGATTCACACCTAAGGACTGGTCTGCTACTACCACTTGCATTGTGGAAAATTAAAGGACAAAATGAAAATGGGAATTTTCTGCATTGGAAAACTATGGAAGCCAGCGAGTTAAACTAATAATGTACGGATCCAAAATGGGCATGACATATTGTAGGGCATATACTTTGCAGAATTTTCCAAGTGATCAGTACCCCACAATTGTTCATTGATTCGCAAAGGTGGCCTCTGTATCAGTCAATGGACGACGTACGGATTACAAAGGGATCAGGCTTCCTCATTCCAGATTTGATGTGATCATGTATATCTAGTCATTAATTATAAACCGTATTTACTATTCACCAACAAAACCAACCTAATTTAATTATATATATGTCATTATTATCATCTACAATTTCTCTTCTATCTCACTTTCACATTTTTTTTTCATCTTTATTTTTATTTTTCATTACATCATTTATCATATCTATATATCAATTTTTCTCTTTTTTATTCTCTATTTTTTCTTTCAATTATATATCCATACACCCCAAAAAATGGGATTTTACTTTTGTTATTGCTATTTATATAGTTTTTGCACGTGTATGATAAATTGGCAGTGGCTAATGCACTTTATTCAACTAATTAGTGAAAACGTTTACAATAACATGTTCACAAATACCGCACATTTATATATATATATATATATATATATATATATATATATATTGGTTAAAATATCAAAATTAATATTTAAGATTATAATTATATATATATAATAAATTATATAATTATTCAAATTTCAACTCTCATATTTTTTTTAATGTAAAGCTAAAATTCTTCATTTTTCTAACAAAGTGGATCCCTTAATTTTTTTTAAACAAGCTAGCTAACATATAATCTAGTGATTCTAGTCTGTCAATTAACTGTCAAAAAGGTTGTCGTTAGTGTGTGTGTATATATATATAGTAGTAGTACAGTATAAATTAAAATTGTATGAAATGACCCCATTATGCGACATTACATATTCCAACTGTCATAGGCAATTAATATATTCCATTAGTTATATAAACGTTTCATTTTCTGTTTTGCACTGCGAGATATATAGACGCCATTTGTCGTAAACAATGTGAACCACATCTAGAGAAGTTATATCATTTCCCAAACATATGCATATGCCAAAAAGAAGAAGAATTAGTAATTAAAATATAATAATCTTTTCGACCATTTTTCTAATCCTAGATCCTAGCTCTATCTGTAGCTAGCTCGTGTACTGTATTCAGATGAACCCTTACCAGGTCGCAAGTTGGGACATAATTTATAAAGCCTGTCTTAAACCTAAGGCTCAGGTATTAAATTTTTATTTGTCTGTATTGTCTTCAAGGTCACAGCATATCTGTAAATGAAAATGACCCTTTTCAGAAAGATTCATGTCACTGCCTTTCATATTCAACATGTTGTTAATAGTATTAGTAAAACAGAAACAATATTATACTGAAAAAGTGAAAAGTAACAGACTGAGAGGTGAAAATTGATTATAAATCTAATGAAAACTTCAGTATGTAAGGTAAACATATTTTTTTAGACGAAAAATATTTTTTTTTTAAATTTTTGATACAATTGTATATTAGAACTTAAATGTGAGACTACTGTTTAAGTTGTATATAATATTTATATTATAAACAAATTAAATGTTCATTTAACAAATAATAATTCCTAAAGAAGTTGGTTCCAGGTGCGGAGATAGGGGGCCTAGGGTGGGCCACCGTCTCCTTGAAATTTTATTATATATATTAAAAATTAAAAAGATAATTTAATAATAAAAAAGGTTATATTGCATAATATAATAATATAATATTTTTTAATATTACATTAAAAAATAGGATAAAATATTTTTGAGATTACATTACATAATAATAGAAATCTTTAAGATTACATTGCATAATAAGATAAAATATTTTTTAAGATTGCATTCAAATATAGTATGAAATATTTTTTAAATTGTATCAAAAATAGAATAGAATATTTTTAAGATTGTATTGCATAATATAAAATATATTTAAGATTGTATTGCATAATATGATAAAATATTTTTAGGATTACATTCAAAAATTGATTAAAATCATATGCTTAAATTAGTATACATAGAAACATATTTTTGTGTTAATAGTATGCATTCCATTTCAAATAATATTAGAGTTTTAGAGAGTTTATGTTTGCATCATTGAGAGAATTGTTATAAGATCAAACATTTAACAAGTCTGATTCTTAACTCTCAATCAGAATTTAAAGGTACTTATTTATTATCATAGTAGAGTTGTCCATTGGATTGATTATCCAATTTGGACGTTGTGATTTTTTATCCAATTGGGTTTTTCATACTAAAATTGATTGTGTCTTTTTTATCTCTTATCTCCATATTATTACTTTGAGTTTGATTTTAAATTATAAATTATTTTATTAAGACTCACTAGACTTTATCAGCTTGTTCATTAACCCATCTTATTTGCAATTTATCTATCTATAGTTTGCGATTTGCATTTTTTTGTATATTAGATCTGTATTATTTTCAGAATATTTTTATTTATGATATAATTTTTTTTATGTTCGTTCGCCCTAAAAAAAATTTCTGACTCCGCCAATGCGCCGTTTGGATTTAAGTTGAAACTATAGTTAAATAAAAACGGAAATACTCATACACGACACCTAACCCAATAATTCCTGTTTTTTTTTTTTCTCTGTGTCTGAACGTTTGTATTCATTAACTCTTGCCTAAAATCGGTGCACTACTCAAATTGTGCTAGAGCAATAGTATTTGCTACAAACGTAAAAAAAAAAAATAGTATTTGTTACATGAGTAATTTTCCTTCGACAGTAATATTCCGTTGAAAACGTTGAGCGAGAATCTTCTTTTTATTGAAAAAGAAAATTATGCTACGTGTAAAATTAATGCAATAAAATTTGATGTAAAATTATCAGGAATCTTTGTTGCATTTAATAGATGAAAAATGACGATTAAATTAATACACAACAACCCACGCATTCAACACTTAATAAATAATCCAGCGATTCATATAGGATTGTGCTTATCTTGTCTTGAGTATAAAACTTTTATCTTGTTGAAAATCTCTTGTGCCCATATTCAAAAGGGATTGTGATGTGTTATGGGTGTAACCCAAAAAAGGGGGAAGAGGTGTTAGCGTGTGTTCTACAATATTTTAATCTCTAAATATTCAATTCAACAAATAAGGTGCTACTTAAAATTTTCAAAGGAATGAAAGCTTAATGAGCATTTGACTTTTCTTATTATATATACTATAACCTTAAAATGGAAAAACAATGTTTATGACCTACACTTTCGGGATACTCAACAGTTAGTTTTTCTATTATTCTTTCTATTTCAAAATGATTGATGTCTTAGTTTTTTCCTTCTTATTTAAAAAAATTGTTAATATTTTGTAAATTTCAGGTCTTATTGATTATATTTAGTTTTTTATGATGAATTGATGACAATATATAACTTGACTCAATTTATCTGGTATAGACGGTTGTGGTATTGATGCATTGGCAACAATATATATAATGTTAGCTAGTAATATTTTGTTTGATATGATAATTTCAAGGTAACTATATGTAGATAATTAAAAAAATATACATATTCAAACTTTTATGTACGTTTTATATTTTTTGTTGAAAATTACCCTAAGGACATGATGATATAATCAAATGGTGCAGTGCAAATTATTATCATTATTTTGTTTTTCTTAATTTTTGGGATATGCCAAGAAAATATTATTACCTGAAATACGTACGAGGCTTAGTTCTAGTAATAATATTACTGTTGGGTAGTTCTCATCCTATCACTGTCAACTAGCAAGAGAACATTGGAGAAGGTCAATTATTGCTCTAGGTTCATGTATATATCTAGGATGCGTGAAAATGAGACTTGTAAACATATATTATTTTAAAAAAAAATTAACTAAATTAATTCAGTGGTTATATATAACATGAAAAATCAATTCAAAATAACATTCAAATTGTCGATATGTAACATGAAAAAAAATGTAAAAGTAATTAAACAATTCATCTCGGCATCCCCCCATGATTTTCAAGTTTTTACAGCTTTCAGTTTTCCATTTAGGATTAAAAATACAAAAATGATTGCGACATGTTCTCTTTTTTAATTTCACTTGTTTTCACGGTTGACCTTGTTCAGGTATGCATGACTAAGCATATTAGCCAAATTAGCCAATACAGAGTCTTCAGGTGCTTGGCTATTTGAGTCTATTCTCATGCAGTTTAGCTTGATCCAATAAGAAGAAATAATATTAACTTTTTAGCTTTCGATGCTTATAATGCATCTTTCTTTGGAAATGAAATAACAAAGTGGAAGGAAGATTCCTTTTGACATTACTTTTTAATATTTCAAAGCTAATTATACCATTCTTTACCAAAGTAGAAAGAAAGTATACATCACAGGAGAAGAAAAATGTAACATAAAAACAAATATAGCTTTGGACGTGGATGCATCTTATTGGATGAACTCAACAAATATTTCATTCGTTATATATCTTATTCCCAGAAATTAATGTCAGTGGGATCGATCCATGCATGTTTCTAGCTAGCAAAACGAACATCTTGATAAAGATCGAATCTCTGTCTAATCAGTGGTGACTATACGAAATATTAGGAGAGATCTTTTTCATATTAAATGTGGCCGGCTAATCAACAGTAAGAATGAAATACGTACATTAAACACTACAACTATCATCATTGTTTTCATATTAGTTGGTGCATGTTCGATCAAATGGTTGAAGCAAATGAAGTGTCACTGGGGTGAACCTAATGGTGGAGATTGGGGTAGTTTGTACAAAGTTATAGGTTTAAATCTTGCTGTCATCATTGGAAGAAAAAATTGAAACAAAAGTCAAACAAGTTTGTCTAAGGAATTCAAGGATATTTCAAAACTTATATAGTACTAATAGAAATCTTTCAGACAAATAAAAATAAAATGTGTTAGAATAATGACGGTTAGTATTAAGGACAAAAACTTATAAACATATTAATTAATGCATAAATACAAAATGATTACTTTAGATTTAATTAAAAATATCCCCTATTTTTAATTTTGCAAATGAATTAACAAGTCAACCAACTTTTACTATTATTTTAGAGTAAAATTTAGAGGAGATGTTGCCTCAATTCAAGATAAGAAAAGTCTTGAGACTCAAAAGATATTTATAAAGATATTTATTTTTATCCCATTTCACGAAAACGAATAGGACTGGGCGTTTGAACCTTGGGGTTACAAGCCAATTTTTATTACTCTATGTTCCCAATTATAAGATATTTTTAATTAATTCACACTTTTTTAAAAAGTAAATATAATATTAAATTTATCAATTATTTATATTATGATTTCAAAATTATTCTTTTTTTATCCACTTATTTTTTTCTCTTTAATATTTAAAAAGAAAATAATTAAGTAAAAATATATAAAGAAAATAATTAATAAATCTAAAATTATAAAAAATATTATATAAAGGAACAAATAAATTTTTAAAAATAATTTTATAATTAGAGAAAGAATGAGTATATAAGATGATTTCTTTTAAATTTTTAATTTTTCCTAGATATTTTCTTTATATCATCACATTATAATATATATATCCTTCGTACATATGTTTGTTAGCTTCTATCTTTTATTTCATTTTTTTCATCTTTCTACATTTGCCGATGAATATTACATGGGTGTTGTCTACCAATTATAAGCTTATCGTCTTTATTATGTGGCAATGTATGAGTTGATAGTTTATATGAACATACATTTGAAAGAATTTGTACCTTTCTTCGGCTGCCAATTGAAGTGGCTGGGTGGCTAGCATGGGAGGTGGCCCATTATCATGTGCAGGTGTCTTTGAGTTGAATAAAGTACACGCGCGGTTCAAAACTCGTTATCATTTCTGTCATCATGTTTTCTCATAGCAGAAACATGTACTAGTAATGCTTCGTATTTCAATAAATAAATAAAAAAATAAATAAATAAATAATCATTTTTATTCTTAAATATGTAGAGTATTAACAAATTCATCTTCAAAAGATGAAAATTCAAATTTTTATTCTTCAAAGTGAAAAAAGTGTGACGAATTCATTCATCCGTTTACTTTCATCCATTACCGATAATGAAAGAGTATACATAGCACATTCAGAGACAAATTTGTCAACGTTATACATATTCAACAAATATATTATCAGTGTTCTACCCAAAATATACTTTAACATTCATCTTCTCCCTTTTTTTAATAATTGCATGCATAATATTATCATAAACACTTAAAAAAAGGAAAACAACGATAAGTTAAAATAAACATAATAATAAACATAATTTGTCTTTTGTTTTGAAATTTCTATTATGATAACATTAGACACTCACAAAATCAACTTGAATCTCATTTTTTTATAAGGATTAATTTAATGATTGTATATTTTTGTTTGAGCTTCATATTTTAGGTAAAGTACTACCTCATATTTTCACTCTAAAATTTCTAATGTGACAGTATCTTACAAAAAATAGGAGACTCAAACAAAAATTACAGTCATTAAGTTAATTTTTACAAAAAAAAAATAAGACTCAACTTGATTTTTTCATTACTTAAGGTTGTTACAATAGAAATTTCAGAGTAACAAATAAATTATACTTATTAATCAATATTATGCTTATTATTATGTTTATTTTTCTAATTTCTAAGTGTTTATTATAATTTTACATTTGTAATGATTAAAAAAAGGAAAAAATGAAGATTAAATTATATTTTGGATAGAACACTAACAAATTCGTCTCTAAATATGTAAAACGTTGACAAATTCGTCTCTAAACTCAAGTAGGCTCTTTCAATTAACGATAACGGACGAAAATTAACAGATGAATGAATTTATCATACTTTTTTATTTTTAATAACAAAAATTTAAATTTTTATTTTTCGATGATAAATTTGTGAATGTCTATACATTTAAGCACAAAAATTATTTACCCTCAAAAAAATTATTTTCATTCTTTATTCAATGTTGTAAAAACACTTATTATCGTTTGCCCTTCGAAAAAATAAGCTTCGAAGAATTGGTGCAATTTTTTGGTTCCCCACATTTTAGTCATCTGGGTCAACTTTATTGATTGGCCATTATGAATGCGACCATATTCTAGGGCAAATGAATTAAAGACTTGGACAGAAAAAATCACTTTGGATCAAGTTTCAAAACAAGGACACGGAAGTCACTGTGTGTGTATGGCGAACTATAATGATGATAAGGGTATCTAATTAGTTGGAATATACAATTTGGCATATGTAGACTTTATTTTCACTAACAGCCATGGAAATTGACAATGGTACAGGATTCTACTGGTTTAACATCGCTTGGCCCCATTACAGTACTGACGGTGATTAACATTGAAGCCAATCAAACAAAAGTAAAAAAAAAAAAAGGGTTTTGGCCATTCTCCAATCAAATTATTACCTCACTCAATCATTGAACCCCATATATATTATTCTTTATATCTTCAAGTGAGCGAAAGAAAATTAATGTTCTGAAATCTGAAATGAATGTCTGCTTTTAATATATGGGCGCTGGATGGGGGTGGTAAAAAGAAAATATAAAATCCCAAGTTGAGGCACCTAATAGATTTTAGATTTTATAAAAATTGAAAAAACTAAATTGAAAGAGATTATAATCGTATTAATTCTCCAACAAATCTTTCTACTATCTTATAGAAAATATAAATTAAAAAAGTAAAACATTTAATATCTTTAAAATTTAGAATCTATTTGATATTTACCATATAACGAATATAAAAAGATTAGTAAGAGGATCAAGAGGAGGATTAATTTATGCTTTGTTTGATAGGGAGTTAAGTAACGTAGAAATGAGAAGAAAAGAAATGAGAGGAACAATATATACAAAGTTCCATTTTTTGTTACACATGCAGAAAGTGGCGAGTAAATTTTAAAAAAATGTGTGGAACCCACATCACCCACACTTCATGCAAGGAAATATGTGTGTGGAAGTATTTTTTTATTTTTTTTTTTCATTTTATGTGACTCCTTTTTTTTCGTGTTGTTCATTTCAAGTGTGAAGATTTCACATTAATTTATTTTTTTTCCTAATTCTTTTAAGTCCCCACTTTATAATAAAAGTATATTATATTATTAAATTTATCGAAGAGTTAGAATTTCACCGGCCTGATAGTAATGTCACGAGAGAATCTCCATTCCCATTTGATGATATATATCGATAAAAAAAATAAAAAAAATTGTTACCAACTGAGAAAATGAGCATATTTGAACAACGAAAAAGAAGGTCTTTCAATTAAGGAAGTTGAACTAAAGAAGTATAAATTTTCCTACTTCAAAAAAATAAGAAAAGACAGGTGGCTAAAAGGAGATGATAATACAAAATTCTTCCATGCATGTATCAAATCGAAGAAAAAGACAAATCAAATTTCAACCTTGCTAATTGATGAAAATGGGTGAAAGGTGTGTCGAGTATCAAGAGTGAAGACTTACTTTTGGGTGCCACTTCCTACACCAGACAAAATTCTTATACACCCAGCACTAAAGTGTGAAATGGCGGAAATAGCCTTGCTAAAATAGGTTTAATTTGAGAGTTTGAAAAAATTTTCCATACACCATTCTGAGGCGCTCTAAGAAATTGTGAAGCCGCGTATTCGGGGTTGAAGTTGCCATCGCTGCCGTAGGAGTTTGCATACACCGTCGCCAGAATTAGAGGTTGCGTCGCCGTCCTGCAGTGCTTCGTGGTTGCGCGACAGAAGTAAGTGCATTGCCTGTATGGATTTGTAATCCGTAAGCATTGTAGGAATCCGTAGGGCATATGGATTTGCAATCCGTAAAGAGGATTGGCAACGGTGAAGAGCAAACGGATCACCAATCCGTGAAGTACATACGGATCAGCAATCCGTAAGGTCCATACGGATTGCCAATCCGTATGGACCTTACGGATTGCCAATCCCTATGAGCCTTACGGATTGTCAATCCGTATGAGCCTTACAGATTGCCAATGAGCCTTACGGATTGTCAATCCGTATGAGCCTTACGGATTGTCAATCCGTACGAGTGTTTTCAGCTACAGTAACAACGCCAGAACTTACCTCCGATGACGATTCCGACCAACGAAACCTCCACGACTGCTAACAACGACCTCCACACCAAACCAACAAGCCAACAACCACCAAGAATCCAAGCTAGAACCAAGAACAGGAGCGAGAAGGAAGAAGACGCATTCAGCTGGTGTATGTGAAAATAAACACAGCAAAATGGGCAAGGGCAATATTGGCATTTTCAAAAAAGTGCTGGGTGTATAAGAAATATGTCTGGTGTAGGAAGTTAATCCCCTTACTTTTTAGCCCTTTATTTGGATTCTTTTTTGGTGTGGCCTCAACTACAAGGTATTCATTTTCATACCCTTTCCAAGTAGCAAATTGAAAAGCATACGTTGGATTGTTGCCAAAGTTATAGCATCTGGGCTAAAGATTGATTACTTCTAGCAAGTAGTCTATCTTAATTTGTCTCAAAGAGGCATATTGTAAACATGCAATGGCGATTAATAAGGTGATCGATCTAGTAAAGAAATTATCTAATTAAAAAGTGTTTAATTTTAAGTAGATTTTGAAAGACTTATGACTCAATAAATTGGAGTTTCTCCTAAGTTATATTTTGGGGCAATTTAGGTAAAATGACAAATGAAGGGTTTGGATTCAAGCTTGTGTTCTTTAGATATTTATTAATGGTTGTCCCACATAAAACATCAATATTCAGAAAGGTATGAAGGAAGGAAACCTTCTTAGGGCCTGTTTGTATACAAAGTTAGAAGTACTTTTGAGAGTTTTTTTTACTGAAAAAGGTACTATATTTCCAGTAGAGAAGTTCTCAAAAGCACTTCTGTCTTGTATCTAAACAGACCCTTAGTCCTTTCCTATTCTTATTAGTGGTAGAAGGATTGAGTGTCTACTTAGGGCATGTTTGGATAAGCTTCTTCAAAAGCACTTCTAAAAGAAGAAAATAAGAAGAAGAAAAAATGAGATGAGTTTTTTCATAATTAAAAATAAGCTCTCTATTAGCTAATTTTTAGAAGTTCACCAATATAGTTTCTCTAAAAGATGAGATGACATTTACAAATGAACTAATGAAAAATTTATTTTAGCTTATGGAGAAGCTCATTTTATTTTTTTCTTCTTCTAAAAATGTTTCTAGAGAAACTTACATTCAAACAGGTCCTTATTTATGTGATTAATCTTGAAAAACTCTTGTTCGTAGGAAGAGCCTGTATGGCTGTGTGGAAAACTTCTGGATGATGAAGTTTGTCTTATGTTACATTAGATCCTCTTTAATTTCTAATTTCACATCCTATAAAGTCTTCAAATTTTCACTAAATTACTAATTTTAAATTTTTAAAGCTATTTCATATATGAAATCCACGATAACTTCTTAATATTTAGATGATAAAAATTTGAGAATTTTATATAAACAAAATATACAATAAGACTAAATTTCTATAATTTTAACAAGGCTTAATTAAAATATAAGAGATAAAAAAATTCATATAGTCTAAATTATATTAATGAACATATAATTAAAGAATGACTTAAATAAATTTTTTGGCCATATAAAATAGAGGCTCTTTGATTTTAGTCATTTATGGTTTTTTTTTTCCCTGTAAAAAAATTGTTTTGATTTTGGTCCTTGCGGTTAAATTTGTCTATCGAGTCTAACGAAAAAAATTACAAGGACCAACATAGATAAAAATTAAAGAGGATAAGAACCAAAAATTAAGAGGATAAAAAAACACTTATATTATTAACCTATTTAAGTCAAATTTATAAAAATTAAGCATTCAAAAACACTGCAAATACACTAATGGGGAGTAAAAAAAATTAAACAAGTGATGAAATACTCTAGTAACCAACAAAAAAATTATCAAAACAAAAGTAAATAGAAGTAAACGTTTTATAGTCATCTTAAATAGTTACTTAGTCCCTATAATGTATCAAGTTATTTTCATTTAGATCTCTGAATTTTGGTTATTTTTATTGTGGTCCTCTTAATTTTTGGTCCCTATAATTTTTGCTTTTCTTATGAGGACTAAAGTGCTTAACTACTAATAATCAACCACTTGCAGAGATAATAAGAAACAGATTTAATAGACATTCTTTCATAGAACATACTTCAATTTGATTGTCCCGATACTTTAAAAGTTTAATTTGAGTCCCTATGATTACCAAAACACGTCTCAGAGAGTTAGAGGATTTCTTTTTTGTTACATAGAGTTATGATATAATCATTTGGACTAATATTTGGTATATTTTAAAGAGTGAAACTTTGAATAAAATTAAAGTTATAAAAGCCAAAAGTAAAACAATAATATAAAGACCAAAACCTAAACTTGTAAAATCCAAGAACTTATCCACACTGTTTTAAAAAAGTATAATAACCAAAAACGAGACTAAGATAGACTAAATAGACCAAAAATGTATTTAAACATACGAAATAACCAATCAATAATAAAATCTGTCAAATTTTAATGATTCGGCTGTTAATGTGAAAGAAAAGAAACATTTCCCAGAACTTTATGCTAATATAGACCACACATAACTCATCAAAATCTGTTTTATTTTGCCGGTGCAACATATTCTCATGTACATATCAATGAAAATTGATGGCTTTTCTAGCTCAGGTTTATTTACTGCATCATAATTATTACATAAATAAACAAGGAACCAGAAATGTCAATTTTACATAAATCAGCTAGTTGCAGCTTAAGCACTTTTGTCAGCAGCTTTGCCTAAGGAGGTGAAGTTCAACCTGAAATCATGAGTCAACAAGAACAAACCAAATTCAACACGTTAACCAAAACACCAAAATAAGTCTCGGGCAAAAGTAGGAATATGAAAACCATGACAAGTACAATATTAATCATTGATATTGTCTTACCTGATAAGCGGCTTCTTCATTGGTACAGGTGCAGGAGGCCCACTTAACAATGGTGCTGATAGCTCAGCAGGCTTTAGCCAAAAGGGAGAGAGACAAGAATAGTCAGAACCACATCAATTTCTTAATACTAATGTATGGTAAAAATAACTTTGAAATATTGATAAACAAGCTACTGTAATTTATAGGATTGATCCAGAAAAAAATTAAGTAATAACAAATGCATATTCGGGATGACAGGGAACAAGAAAACAAAAGCCGAGAAATATAATCCAGCTTATTATGTTATAGCCTGGATTAAGTAACAGGAACATATGCCAATTTAGCACCGTTGTCTAAAAATTCATAAAGGAACCTGTCAGATTTATGTGATAGGTCATATGATCTATATGGAGTCCAGATAACCTCACCATATATTTGTGTATTAACATATTGCTGCTTTCTTACCATACTTGTACTGCACACCATTGAAGAAAATTTCAACCAAATTCCCTCTAAAATATAGTAATAAAAAAGAAAAAACAGCCAACAGAGACAACCAAAAATTGTGCATGCACATGTACTACAGGGGGCGGAGACTGAAAACAAGTCCAAGAAATTGCTGGTCCTATGTAGATTGGACTGAGTTTTGAGCAACTTTAGCACAGCACAGACAATAACAAGCAAATTAGGGAACTCTGATATCTACAATATATAATGGCTGCATAACATTTTACCGAAGAATCTGCAAGGATATGTTTTCCGAATTTAAGGTATAAAAAGAGGCTAACCTCAAGCTCCTCCAAGATATCATTGGAGAATAAATGAGTTGAACAAGTAATTTCCTTGGAAATAACTGGTTCATCTGCCACTACAGGCTTTGAGTCTAAAGATTCCATGTTGTTTTTCATGTTCCCACCAGAATCTTTGTCTTGATTTTTATACTGAGTATCGTCTTCAAGCTCTTCAGGTTCTTCTGGAAAGGCTTGATGTACATCATAAGGACCGGACATAATCTTTTCAATGGCTAGCTTTTCTTCTTCTTTAGAATTAGATGTATCAGCAGCTGCAAGTACGGGGTTTACTTGTTGATTGTTTGTCACTGATCCATTGGTCCCACTATCCCCAGAAGGAATCTCCCCTGGAGATTTCAGACAAGGTTTCTTGCTCATTTGTCCACCAATACTATTGACTTCTGATTCATCAAATTTCATAGAACAAGAACTTGAAGCACTAATAGGAGATATATCTTCATGAACTTCCCTGCTGGGGGGAGGTAAAGATACAGGGGACTTGGAATTCCTTGGGTTATTATCCATAATGTCCTCTGATCTCTTTCTCTTCCTCACATCATCTGCTCCAACTGCAACTGTTTTACCTCCTTGAGGCTTTTCTGCTTGACCATGGCCAGGAACCCTTGATTTGGAACTTTGTTTATTCTCAGCAGTTACTTTTGATGGGAAGGTAGGTCGGACACCACCAGGAAATATGTAGTTAGGAATGTTACGGCGTTTCACATGGGACACATGGATATCCATTCCAGGTTTCCATAGAGTGTAAGCGTTGACAGAATGTTTAAATTCTTCAACAGTTAGCCTTATATCAAACTGTTCACCTTCATTCACTGGAACTCCTTGCTTACGCTGCAGACCCATAAAGTAACAGTGGTGAAAGGGTCTAGAATTGTCCGAGAATTCGCCAGGATGTGGATGACATTGAAGCATACCGTAAGTGTGCCTCTCAATCTAGAAGTTTAAAGAACAACCAAATTAGTTATATATGAATTAGAAACAGAAAGTCAGAAAATACAAAAGGTAGCATGCAACCTCCTAAGTTCAAAAAGGGAAAAAAACAAAGAGAAAATGTGACATAACAAACAATAAAATATAAATTATACAGTGCTATACCTTCAATGTCAACTGGCGGAGACGAGACTCAACCCAGCCTTTCCATTGTCTAAGGTCATCTGCATTCTCTGATGTTATGTCTATCTGTAGATAATTCTTGTATGATTCAAAAAAGGGATAAGCCTCAAAAAGAGTATCCCAATCAGCCTTGCTAGCCTCCATAGCCTACAAATACCCCAGAAACATAAAATTGAAGTGAACCAAATATCAAAGTAAGAAAAACAAAATACAACAAAAAAAATTATCATAAATGGATTGCATGACATTATAGTTGCTTCCCCTATAATGTCATGCAATCCATTTATGAAAACTTTAACCAACCAACATCCAAGCCTTATCTCATCTAACAATCACTCGTTTAATAAAAACTTCAATACTCGTAAAAGTATTTCATTTTGGTAGAAATGTAAACCCATCTATTTACCTATAAGAACCAAAATTTGCTGTCATGGAACACAAAAAAACAGAGGAAGAACACAAGTGCATTATGACAGAAGTTACTACTAGGAAATTATCATTTTGTCAAAAGACGAGGCAAACTTACTAAACAAGTAAAATTAACCTAAGATATCTAGCATAACTTCAATATACCGCCCCACTGCCAAATCATCTGATCATGGGATAAAACGAGAAAAGGACAACCTTGAACCAAAAATATTTCAATTTTCAAACTTCATATACACCAAAACTAGATAGAGATTTTCCAGAATTTTCCAAAATGAAAACATTTTTAAATCATCGAAGCATACCTCACATATTTCACTTCCCCTTCGAAACTCATCTGACATAACACGCAATGTACTTGATGTCACATTGTAAGTGGAGTTCATGCAAGGATAAGCAGGAGTAATTATAGGCATTAGATGATATCTATCCTTGGGATTTCTTCTTGGATCCCAAACTGGTAGTCCAAGAGATCCTTCTTCAATAGCACAAAGCATGACTGGATTTGGCCATCGCCATTGAGTATATACCCTAAAGAATCGAGATACTAACATATTAGGAAGTGCATTAGGATATAACTGGCATATTCGAGCAACAAGCAATGCCAGGTTTATACCACCAAGAAAACCTGCAACCTGCCCAAGTAATAGCAATAGACGAATTAGGAAAACCAGAAGAACATATCAAGTAATAGAAAACAAATTTAAAACAGCGAATAAGCCATCCCATGCAGATATGTCATACATTTGAATATACACCACGACGCTTGGCCCAAAACCTCATGCATCTCAATGTCGTGCGAAAGGTCTGCACTTCAGAAACAGAATGCAGTCAATGATGAGAATGTCATAGAAAAGCTGAACACAACAATCTATGCAAGTATAAACTTTATATAAATATATCCATCACCTGAATATTTGGAACCAATCGCAGGACCTGATCAGTTACTCTACAACCATTTAGACTAAGAACAGTTTGTTCATCAACATTTTGTAATATTGATTCCTGTGATATATCTAAATCCTACACAAAAAATCCAGCATTACTAAATGGTAAACAAAAGGTAAAAAACAATTTACACTTTAGATTCATAAAGCCTGAACAAAACACATGGGGCAAAGGAGATGAATACACAACTGTAGAAGTTTAATTTGCAAAGGAAACTAAGGGGCTGTTTGGTTTCAGAAAACGTTTTCTGTTTCCTGTTTTTAAAAGTTTGCATAGGACATAGCGAAAACAATAAAAAAAATTGGTTACACTGTTTCCTGAAAAACTTTTAAGAACAGGGAACAAAGTGAAACAAGGAGACATTTTTTAAAATTAAAGTGAAAACAAATTTTTTTCTCAAAGTCAATAGACCCTAAGGATCTATTGGTTTCCTGTTTATGAAAACTGTTTTCTATTTTTGAAAACAAAAGCGAACAAAAAAAAAGATAAGAGTTGTTTTTGAAAATTGTTATCAAAACTAATATCTCAGTTTTTAAGATAAAAAAAAAAATAACAAAGTTGTTTTGGTTTTTTACTCTTAAGTTTTCTATGACTCATGTTGCTCCTTGCACCCTCAAATCTACTTCCCCTACTTCTACTTTATAAAGATTAGATTTAAAAAATTGTTTTATAAATAGTTCTTACAAACTAAAAAACAAACACAATCAGCCACACCCTAAATGTTCTATGATTGCGTCAAAAACTGCTTCTATAGTACCTCACTGATGAAGAACCTACTAATCTTTAATCCAGTAACAGTTCAGGGAGCAAAATAGGATGGCTATCAAAATGTCATTTAAAACTCCAAGCATCTCTCATATAATATCTTCAAATCAGAATGCTGTCAAATTGTCTAATAAACCACATATCCACAACACCAGGAAAGGAGATATGGAGAGAGGACATAAACAGGAACAAAAGGAACAAGAATTGTATCTAAAAGAAAGTTGTTTGTTTTTGCACAATATAAATCGCTTACATCAGGAATAACCCACAACGCTAATCTTGCATACAGGAGATCAACAGAAACTCCATTAAACTTGAATTTCATCACAGGAACATGAGCATCAGGCACAGGGTGCAATTCTGTTACTTCTTGCATCTCAGATAGCATCTTCTGTAGCTCACCAAAGAAATCTTCCTGAGGCACATTTAATAACAACTTTAGCTGATAGGAGATATGACCTGAAATATATTTAAAAAATAAAATGGCAAGAATTATCATACATCTCTGGATGCATGTCTAGGTCCCACACAAAGGGTATCTATATCAGCTCCAGGGCCATGCACCTACAAGATTTGGAGTGAGAAGTTCAGTAAAATAATAAACACAGAGGAAAAGTTCATATAGCATGATTTGATTACATTACACAACAGCATATGTTTAAAAAAATCTACTATTTTGAACTTTATGAGGTTTTATCAGATGTAAACACAGAAAAAAAGATACCATCTAAAGAAAAAACATGCCATATGAAGACAATGCTTCCTAACTCTCCGTGATACATGCTTTCTCCAGTAGGCGCTATATGCTTGGATACGATAAAAATGCAAGGCAAACTTAAAGTGTGTATATGCACAAAATGAGTAAGATTGGAAGATAAGAATAGCTCCATACCCCTAACCGATAAGAGCCGAAGGTGAAAATCTTGGCGTTTGCTTCATGCACCAGTTGTTCATTGAACCCCTTTGCCCGGCTGATGTTCTTAACCCAAATCTTCACAATCTAATTCATATCACAACAGTACAATCAAAATATTCATAAGGATGTATACTACAATTCCAAGTACTTTCTTTTGTTATGATGAAGGGAGGCTCCCCCAGTCCTAGGACTACATTTCCAAGACGTTAATCAAAATTGCATTAAACACAAACAAATTCAACCTGGTCCAGCCTGCCAAGGACTTCCTCCCTTCCCACAGCCTCCTCCTGACTCTCGTACAATCCAACACCTTGCAAGTACTGAACACCCAGATTCCAGAATCAGCATAATGTAACACTTAGAAAAGCTCCAAAATTTACATATATGAATTCACAATTAAGTACAAACAGAACCTTCTCAAGTTCACGCGTCTTGATCACATCATCCTCAGTTGGTCCAGCCAATGAAATAGGCTCAGTTATGCCTAATCTTTGCTGCCCATTATTCTGATTGTTCAATCCAGGGATCCCCATGAACAAACAATTGACAATGTTTTTTTTTTTTTTTTTCCCTTTTTTTTATAGTATAATATATTTTTTTTCAACGATATGGAGCAGCTGTGAGAGTTATCAGTTATTGATCATATTTTTCAATTTTTTCCCAACAAAATCAAATAAAAACACGATAGTACAAGAGGAAAAAATTAAAAGAAAAAAGAAAAAACACTATAGCAACGCCATGATAATTGTCGATTGTACACTATTTGGGGGAAACGTTCAAAGCTGTGAACTTTAACCACAAAAACACGAAACAAAAATTACAAAGCCACCCACAAGCATTTCATTGCAAAAGAGAACATAGACAGAGTACAAAGCTTCTATGGGGCTTCTCTAAATTTGAAACCCTAAAATACTAAATCAGCATCGAGCAATCGCGAGACCCAGATGAATCAGAACTGAAAAGGCTTCAACTTGATGAATTGCTGAGGGTGCACCACTGCCACCATAATCTAATTGAACCTCAAAAGCTTCAATTGCAGAATATATGTAGATATTCAATTAGTATTCATAAACCTATATAGAGTTAATTAAATACATGAATAAACATTTCAGAAAGATAGAGAGATAAAGATTGTAGAGACAGAGAGAGAGAGAGAGAGAGAGAGAGAGAGGAGAAGGCTTACGGAGAGAAATCGTGGATGTGGTTTCGGTAACAGCTTGGTGTTGGTGAAACGCTTTGGACAATGATGAAGATACAGATTTTCTGTTGCATGCATTAGTTACATATTCTTTTTTAAATATAATTTATGAAGATAAAAAGAATAATATAATATAAAAAAATTCTATTATTTTGTGAGAAATTTTTTTCTTTTTTTAATACGATAGAAAAAATGGAAAATAAAATAATTGGAAATATCAGTTGAATTTTCAAAAAAATTATTTGATTTTATTTATTTATATTTAATCAAATTAATACAAATAGAAATAGAATTTAGAATTCATAGAGAATTTAAAATATAATGACTATAATGATAAAAAAAAAGAGTAAATTTAATAAATCTTGATATTTGGCCTTTATTTTAGTTTTGTTTGATAACATTGATGTTTTTTTACCGTGGAACATGTGATCATATTAAGATTTTTTAGATTACATATTAAATATATTATTTTCTTTTCTTAACTTTTTTTATTGATAAATATTAATAATTAATTTGTTAATTTTATTAATGAGAAATTTGAACTAGGTATGGCAACGGGACGGGGACAAGTATTGCATTTCCTGTCCCCGCCCCTGCTCCCAAACCCATTCCCCGCCCCCATCCCCAATCCCCATCGGATTTTAAAACTCATCCTCATCCCTGTCCTCGCTCGGGGTTGGGTTTTTCCCGTCCCGTCCCGTCCCCACTATTTGATTAAAATTCAAAAAAAGTTAATAATATAATTTTTTTATTAAAAAATCAGACAAAAAACTAATTACGTAACAAAAAAATAATAATAACAAACTCACATTTAAAATATGGGATCATAATTTAAAAATTACAAAACAAAATCAATCAATTCAATTAAAAAAATTTAGAAAATAATATATTTTTTATTTATTTTTTATTTTTTAATATTATTTATTACGGAGCGGAGGCGAGGGCAGGACGGGTATCAGTAATCTCATATCCGTCCCCGCCCTCGCCCTCGCTTTTGAGTATAAGGGAAAACCTGAACCCAAATCCGAAAAATTTGATTTTTTTCCCATTAAAATCTGGACAGATTCGTACAAGTACCCACAAGTTCGAGTCCCGCTGTCATGCCTAATTTGAACTATTTAACACCATTTAGATTACCTATCATTTAGCACCAAATTAACCTCATATCTTCGACTTTTTTTTTTCTTCTTCTTATCTTATGACTCCCCTTAATGCCAGTGCAACATAATCCACTAATGTCATTGCCATTTGGAAGCTTCACAATTACAAATGTATTATTAATCACATATTTTTTATAATCTGATTGATCAATCAATCTTGATTCTTGAGAAAATAATACGTCAATGAAAGTAATTTTTGGGTTTAGGATAAAGTGCAAAATCATGAAACACAATTAAACTATAAATTTTTCAGTTAGGTATGCAAGGGTATTATATATATAACAAATCAATGTTCAAATATAAAAACAGTTCTTTATTTTTTTTTTCTCTAATGGTGTTGGGGCAATCAACATTTAATAAATTTAGATCATTGGCATGGCACATTTTAATAGTATGGTAAGTATTTATTATCAAATTATAATTTTTTTTCCTTTAGTTTGAAAATAGAATTATCACAAGTAGGGATAAAAATAGATAAGGCCGCCTATTAAGATCTTTGGTCTGACCTATTGCAGAAATGATCTGGCTTGTTTATTATAAAGGTCATGTTAAGACTTTTTGAAAAACTCATTTAAATAAAAAGGTCAGACTTAAGCTTTAAAGAAATATTATTAGACATGTCAGGCTGACATATATATATATATATATATATATATTGTCAATTTGTCAAACCCTAATTATGTCTGGGTCCCAAAAAAATGAAAAACAAAAACATTTTAAAAAAATAATTAAAAAAATGAAAATGAAAGAAAAAATAATTATTTAAAAAAAGGAAAAGGGAAATGATGAAATGGAAAGAATAAAAAAAGGGGAAAGAAAAATATTAAAACAGAAAAAAAAAATATGGAACAGAAGAAAAAAAGATAATAAAAGAAAAAAAGAAAGAAAAATAATAGCAAAGGAAAAAAAAGTAAAGAAAGATGATAAAACGAAGAAAAAAAGGAAAAGTAAGAAAGATTATAATAAATTTGGTTTTAGATTTACAAATCTCTATATTCATATTAATGACAGACTTTTTAATAGGCTCGTAGGCCTTGTCAGACTTTTTAATAGGTCAGGTCAAGCCTATAAAAAACTTATAACAGTAAATAGGTCAAACCATGTTTTATGTTTTTAAATCAGACCAAGATCAGGCCTAACCAAGTCTTACCTGACCTGACCTGTTTTCATCTCTAATCATAAGTGAAAACATAAGTTATAATCTTATCAAGATATGTACATTTGTATTTACAGAAATGTTAGAGATTATATTATTTTTTTAAAGTTTTTACTCGTTTATTTAGATATTGAACATTAAAGTAGATCAAACGATTACTAAAAGAAGGTTAAATAGATATGCAAACTCATTATATTTTTTTCTATACACAAACACTTTTGATTTTTCATTCTCAAGCTTCTTGTTTGAAAATAAGAAATTTTTTTAAAGCAAGGATTTTTCTTCTTGAGCTCTTGGATAAAATGATAATATAATGTATATACTCCAAGTTAAAACTTTAAGATATTGCTTCAAAAGCTACCTTTGAGATCATAGATTTTGCTTACTAACAAATTTTGATTTTAACCGTTTTGATACAAGGTAGATGTTGCTTCTAAGCTTTAAAATTGTTTTGTAAAAACCTTTGGATAAAACATCAATATTAAGCTTAAGTAAAACAAGGTTTTTGAAAACTAAAGACAAATATAAAATAGTTAAAAGTAAATAAGTAGTAAAGAAGAATACAACACACGATGAAAGTATATTGGTTTACCCCAACCTGTGTTATGTTCAATACCTACACCTATAAATTTTCTCCACTAAGACTAAGCACTTAACTATGGTATTCTTTCTTTTGAAGCCTCCACATACTCCTACACCCAGTATTCTAAACCTTTGTCGGTTCCACTCAGTATTCTTTGTTTGCTTCAACATGCAACACCACAATCAGTATTCTAAACCTTTGCAAGTGTCACTCAATATTCTCTAAACTTTTACATGTTCTTCCAAGTATTCTTTCAAAAAGTCTCTCTAAGCTTCACTCAAGTATTCTTTCAAAAAGTATTTTTAGGCGTCACACATCAGTAGCAATTGTTATTAGACTCACACAACACTTGTTGTGTTCACTCAAAACTTCAAAAGCATTAATCCCTTGATTACTCTTCTAAATTTTTCCCCTTATCCTAAATGAATGGACACTAGATCTTTCGAGATATCTTCTGTTAAGGCTCCTCGTATAAAGGTGTTTACATACACTCTTTTGAATTAGGCTCTAACCTATAGTGTTTTGGCTAAAGAGGATTCTTTTGATTTGGGTATTCTAGATTCACTTTTTTATAGCCTTACCCTCCCCATTTGGAACTCCAACCTTGCAAGTTGCTCATTCAAATTTGCATCTAAATATGTGCTCATTTTTATCCATCCTAAAAGTGGGGGAGACCACGAGACCACATGATACCTTGATTGGATTTGAAGTAAGGATGGTTTGTTTGATGTTTCCCTAGAGATTGAATGACTCAACAAATGTTTTCGACAAGGACATCAATACTATATTTACCAGGGATAATGGAAGGATAGTTATTAGCAAAAATTGTTTCATTTCTTTGTCCACATATGTTGTTAGGTGTTGAGTCTGAGCTCTAAGGGCACAAAATTGACCCAACAATTGTATTTTTTATGTTTCTTTTCATTATTGAAGCAACAATTGATGTGGGCCTTGAATAGTGAACAAAGTAGGTTCCTTGCACCTTTGCAGCTTTGACAATATCTTGGGCCAAGCAAGGCATCAAGTTCAACGTCTTGGACAACACATAATAAACATAAATATCATGTAAATTGGGATGAGTCACAAAATCGACGAGTTAACGATATAACTGGAAAATCATCCGATTCATATCGATCACACGGGTTAATATATAACATACTCGATCTAACATAAGGCTTGAACTAGCCAAACTACTGGTTCCTGTTAGAGACAATTTTTATAACTATGTCCAAATGTAATATTCTAGACTTGTCAGCTTTAGAGTGTGTTTGGTTAAGTGTTGAAACCCATGTTCAATGACAAACATGTTTCAAGACACAAAAGCTAAGGCAATGTGAGATAAACTTTTTTTCAACGCTAGTTCAACGCAACTGGTTCGCAAACACACCCTTTAATAGTTTCAAGCAAACCACTTTGTTTTATCCCATTGGAAGAAAGTTGTAGGAAAGTATTGTCAAGATACGCTAAGAAGGAAATTAAATGTTATTCTAAAGTCTTACAGAAATCCTAATAGTAATAGATAATAAAGAATGTTTGTAAAGAAAAAATAGTAAAAAAATGAAAAAATGTAAATATATATAGGTTTTTGAACTCTTAAAGAATGTAAGTAAAATTATTGTTCGTAAATTCACCTTTATGAAAATTAACATTTAGACCAGAAACCAATTCAACCCACCTTAATACCACTTTTAAGAACATAATATTGTGGATCGACGATATCCCAAAGAATAAAACATCATCTGTGAATTGAAGAGATGAGATAGATAGACTACTCTCCCCAACCTTATAGCCCTCAAAAAGTCCCTTACCTACCACTTCCCTCATTAGACCTCCCAAACTCTATGCCACTGTGAGAAACAAAAAAGAGGGCTAGAGGATCCCCATGTCTAAGTCCTCTCTGGATATTGAATTCTTCAGTGTGCTCTTGTTCACCAAAATCGACATAATTGATGACTATAGGCATCATTTCATCCAATGTATCCATTTGAAGCAAAAACCCAAACGATGCAACATATAATATAGAAACGACCACCTAACATAGTCATATTCTTTCTCTAAATCAGCCTTGAACACAAAGGTGGGTTTCTTCCTCCCCTTGGCATTTGTAATAACTTCATTAGCAACAACGACGTTATCCAACATGTTTATGCCCCCTAAAAATGTTGATTGAAATTCATCTATTACTTCCCCAAGAACTTTCCTTAATTTGGACGACAAAACTTTAGCTAGTATCTTGTATAGACAACCCATAAGCAAAATAGGCATAGACTCACCCAGATGTTGAGGCTATCCACCTTCGAAATGAGGGTCACAAAAGTAGTGTTCACCCCCTAGGCAGTAGACTAATACAATGAAAATCCTTCATCGCCTTCATAATATCAACTTTCAAAAACTCCCAACATGATTTTATAAAGTTGAAATAGTATCTGTCTGACCCCGGAGCCTTGTTCCCCTCACATTTCCATATAGCATACTTCACTTATTTTTCAGAAAATTTTGCACATAGCATATTGTTATCTCCCCCTTCAATGCTCTTAAAAGTACCACATAGAAGCACACCTTCATTTCCTTTTCCTCCTTAAATCTATTCTCCAAGAAGTTTTGTATTTCACCCTTTACCTCTTGAGGTTCCTCAACCCAAAGACCATCAACACTGATCCCATCCATATTATTCACTCTTCACTTCCAATTGACAACATTATGAAAGAACTTGGAGATTGAATCTCCATCAGCTAACCACTTCAACCGAGATTTTTGGGGCATAAGGGACTCGAATCTTCTTGACACTACCCCAAGGTCATTCAGTAAATTACTTTGTGCTAGAGAATCATGTTAAAGAAAGCTCCCCAAATTCATCCTTGGAATCTAACTCACCAATTTGTTTGATCAATTCAACTTTCTTCACTCCCAAATCCCCAAAAGTCTCCACATTCCATCATTTTAATTCCACCTTCAAGCACTTCAAATTTTCTTAGAATATGTAAGTTTCCCAACCTTGTACTTGTATCCCAATGTAAGATTGTTGAAAACGCAAGAACCCTTTGTGAGATAACCACACATTGATAAAAACGGAAAGGATTTGGTCCCTAGTCTTTATTTGACTCCTTTAGGATGAGCGTACAATGATAAAAAACAAAACAGTTAAGGACAAGTTGAATGGATTTTGGCTAGCAAGTTTTCCACTCCAAACTAACCAAACATCTATCAATGTAAATGCATGTTGTACCCGCTAGACTGAACCATGTAAATTTCCTTCCAGAGAATGGCACATCTAGTTATTTCATATCATCGATGAAGGCATTAAAGTCCCTCATATCAGAGTATGCTTGTGATGGTATATGATCGCTTCCCCTTCTTTCATGATCCTCCCTAACAACATTGTGGTCACCGATCAAGCACTATAAACTAGACCCCATGTGCTCTTTCATAATCTTCAATTTGACCCATAAAATATGTTTCTTTGTTGCCCCAAAAGGAGAATAAATATTAATGATGGTTACCTACGAGATATCCCTCTTCTATATACCCCTTACACCAAGGAATCCAACACTTGAAAACACATCTTGAAGCTAAAAAGTGTTTTTTCCCCGTAAGCAAATAAGCCCACCAGACATATGTAAGGCTGGAAACGGCTTCCATTCAACATTTTCATCCCCCCAAACCACTAAACAATTTTGTGTTCAATGCTTTGTAGCTTCATCTCTTGCACACATACAAAATCAGGTTGTATCCCTCTTCATTGTATCATGTAAATCCCTTCACTTCAATCTCCCCCAGCCTTCTTATGTTTTGGCTTAAAATCTTCATAATAACCTTGACCTCCATACCCTTATAGTTGTCCCTTGTAACTTATTAAGTTTTTTCTTGTCTCTCTCTTCCATCATCATGAAGGTGTTAATAACCATGCTTTTGTCCTCCTTGAATCTAGTACCCACTTCTTCCTCGAGAATCATCAATTTGTTTGCCTCCTCTTTCTCATCACGTAACCAAGTGATTTCTCTCATCTGCACTTTCTGAACAGAGGGATCTGGACTTGCACATAATCCCTTTGTAAAACCTTCCTTTCATATCTATCTCTGATCCTCAACCCTCTCCTACTCTGATGGATTGATTAGAATAATATTTTCTAGCTTTTGGCTACTTGTTTAAAAAATCATCTTCTGGTTTAGTCGTCATCCTATCCTCCTTCTCCACTAACTTCCAGAATTGCGACCATCGTTCCCATTTGCCTTTGTCTTAGCAAACTTTTTAGGTTTCCTTTGACCCCTTCCCCCCTCCCCCCCAAAAAAAAATATTTCCCACCTGATTATCCAAAATCGATCCTTTCACATTGTTTAAGACGTCTCCAATTGTATTGGGACTTTAAATTTGCCTTATCCTTAGTGTAACACCCCGTAGGCCTCCGACGTGTTATCATTAATAATATCAGATGACCAGTAAAACATCAATTGATCAGTTCAGCAGAAACATAGGATCGTTTTCTTGATACGTTATGTACGGAAACATCAGAAAATAAAATCATAATCATGCCCCTGCTGATCCAGTTTACCAATTCAAACCTAATACAGACAGATAATAAGTTTTGTAGGCAGAGTATCCGAAATCATCACATATACTCAGGGAAAAGTCTCAAATACATAATATCAAAGTTCTGTACAATATATATCTATCAATGTCCACACCACACAGCCCGTGGTGATACAAAAGAATATCAACCCTCAGAAAGGGTATCCAGAACTATAACAAAACAATCAAAACGGAGCCTTCATGCTCTCTATGCTGCTCCTCAGCCAAGTAGTCTAGTCTCTGATGGGCCTCTTGCCCTGAGACTGCTCTTCTCTTCCAGAAGGTTCACCTGAAACCACATAGCCCCACAAGGGGTGAGATAGCATATCTCAGTAAGCTCAGGATCCATGGAGGATTCTCCTCCACCCTGGCTCACTATCATAATACACATACACAAATAACACAGTCAAATGGCCCACTGGCCTAGCCCTCTGGCTTTCTCAATCACACAGCATAACATACAAGGTGACTGCACATACCAGCGCAGGAGGAAACCATCTCCTGTAATAAAGTCACCAAATAGGAGGAAACCATCTCCTTTATCAATCACAAAGCAGGAGGAAACCATCTCCTGTACTAGGAGGAAACCATCTCCTAGAATGGGAGGAAACCATCTCCCAGTGTGAGGCCGGAACTCACACCTCAGCATATAACCAGCATATATCAAGCACAGAGGTATATATGTCATCATCATCAGAATGCAAATGCAATGCATGTATTATGACATGACCACAACTCCCCAGGAGTGTGGTGTGGCACACAAGATGGGAATCATCCCCAGGGACACTGAACTTACCTGGAACAATATCCCTCTGTGGTCTAGTCCCTGCTCTGTGGCTCCCGCCACCAATAATCTCAGAATCAACGCCTATACAAGGCACATATATAGTTCATATCAATATTCAGACCACAGACATCAATCACAGCTCAAGCATAACATAATTCCCCTATCCTAGGGTTCAGGACAAGTCTAGCCCATCATTGGGCTTCTCTCAAACCACTCTAGGTCTATCAGGCTGCATACAGCCATTTGAGTCATCCTAGACTCAGAACATACACACACAGGGTCTAGCTCTCTCAACCCCAACTCAATCTTTCATCAGAATGGACTGAATTCCATTCTTAGCCTCAACCAATTAGCCTCTCAGGCTCAATACAGTAAATACAAGGCTCTGGTTTAGCAGGTGGCCAGTACAAGTGACCATAACACAGGCCACACAGGCCACACAGAGCCAAAACCCAAAATCATCAGAATCAAAAACTGAAAGCTATTCCTTCATCTATTCATCGTTCTAAACAAGTTTCTCAACAGGACCCTGGGCTAATTCTAGCCCCATCTCAGCATGGGTCACAAAACTCAGAAAACCCCAAATTCACAGAGACCCAAGAGAACTTGGTTTTCTTACCTCAGTGGCGAACAAGGAGACCTCAGAACTGTTTTCCCCAAGCACTGGTGCCTGTCTCCTACCTTGGGTCTCGCCTATCCTTGAGTTCTCTGAGGTTTCCACTCAAGAATCCCAACTCTCACTCACAAGGGATTTTAAGCAAAGAGATGAAGGATAATAGCTTTCTAATCGGTTCAATCAAGGTTAAAGGCCACAGAGAAGTGTTTAGGCT
>PYAF01003810.1:190361-205504 GCA_007407185.1 Glycine tomentella
CTCGCGCGGGAGGCCAGACAGCATTGGCATTTTTGTACATCTGGCGCGGGTCGCGCCGCACTTCACGTGGGTCGCGCCGCAGGCCAGAATAGCCTATTTCCACTCTTTCTCAAGCGTTTAAGCCTCCTTTCAAGGGATTCCAAGGCCTAATAATATCTCCTCATTTATAAGCTTAATCCTAAGCTTAACACGTGCTTAAACATATGTTTAAAAAAATCAAGATATTACACTTAGCACACCCCACCACCTTCCTCTCTTCTGCATGAGTTTCTCCTTCAACAATTTAAGAGTATGTAGCCTTTGACAAAATGGGTCTATGCCCCTTAAATGGATGGTGTTTGCTAGATATTGAAAAAGAGAAGGATAGTGTTTTAAAAAAATAATCTAAAAGCTCTTCTAAAAGTCTAGATATTACCTAATAAAAATATCAAATAAATTTAAATCTTTTCACTATATTAATTAACATAACTAAGTGTGATGAAAGAATCTAAATCTAAATCCAAGCAAACAATTAAATCTATGTGCTTCAATGAGTCAAAAAAATTAGCAAAAGTTGATAATGAAAAGTAATGACTCCATGGTGCAAAGAGATTGATGTTTTTCTTTTTTGATTCATAGATTGGGAACAAACACTCTTTCTTAGTGTTGAAAGGGACACATGCATCGACAAAGCATGTTTCCAAGTAACCTTTCACTTTCAGAGCAATCAAGGATTCCTCCACCGACTTGTTTTTTTATACATTTTTTTGTTCGTTTATAAAAAATGTACATTTTTCATCGTTGTTTGTTTAAACAATATAAATTATATAATCTAGAAAGTCTTTGGATTGAGCTTTTAGGCTAATCAAGAGAAATTAACGCTTATTTTATCAACACATCAATATCAAGTTAAGAGGTAAAAAATGACTACAAATATATGAGAATGGAATGAGAGGTCTATTTGTTGTCAAAATTTATCGTTATATAATATGAATTGTTCCTCTATATAATGTTACATGAAATTCTATATATTTATTCCTATCAACATTTTGTCGCTTTTAAATTCCTTAATTTTCATTAAGGACATTGGTTATTTTTTTACAGTCATTAAAGACATTTATTAAGGAATAATAAAATAACAATTTTTTAATGAAAATAAATTTACAACTATTTAAAAAAATAGAAAATAGGTTATGCATGGATGGTGTAAGACATTTTTTCAGTGTCATTGATCACCATGTATGATAAATTTATTAAATTTTACAATAATTATCTTAATAGTCATACGAACAATAATTTTTATTGATCAACTGTATAAATTTTTTTACACTAACAATATATAACCATTAATCTCTTTAAAAAATATAGTGAGAATGCATTAATATCATTTTTAATAAAGATATATATTTCTTAACAAGTAGTATAAGAATATGAATATGAGGAGTGTAAACAACACATTCCTTAGGTACACTCTTCTATAGACTAAAATTTATTTAAAATTATATAATCATGATTTAGGTCATTAGCAAAGGAGTAAGACATACATTTTATTGTTTTTAATAAATTTTAATAAGTAATGAAGAGTGTATTAGATGAAATGTTCTTAACATTAATTTTTCATATAAATATAGGTATTTTAAATATGTGTATAAATCATTTAACATGGGATTGTTAACGATCACGAGTTTGAATTCTAAATATGTGATTATGTAAAATACTTAAAAAATTATTGATTATAATAATCTTATTTATCTTAACTATAATTTTCTTTAGTAAAAAATATTTATGTTGTACTAAAGAACATGAATATAGGTCAGCAATCATCTTATGTTAAAATGTAAATTATGATGTCATGTTTTGTAACTTTATTCCTTTCCTTATTCGAGATTATGAGGGAATTTTAAATAAGAAAAGCGCCAAATTTACATTTGTTCAGGCAAGATTTTCTAATAACATTTCCAACGATCGTCAAGGGGTTCTAATTTGCCGTTTTGGATGGGTATGCACCTTTACCTTATCATCACAAAAGTTACCCATTAACAAATGCATAAAAAATTGAACACTTTAATGAACTCTATCATTTTTGCTACTTGTTAAAGTTGTACCAAGAGTATGTATTGTCAGTTTAGGACAAGTGGCATGAAACAAATGCTTTATATACAAGTCAAACCTAAGTTCCGGCATGATTAAGATTTGAGCATTTTGTAAATTGAACTGCTAAAATTTTGTAGTGCAATTTGGTGGTAGTAGGACAGCTTTTAAAAGCTACATTTGTTGGAAAAAAATCTTTAAATTTTTTAATTCGATTTATTAAAAAAAATAGATTCTGATTAATCCAAAATTCAATTAATAAATAAATAAAATTTAATTAAAAATTATTTTTTGAAAAACCAAACTTAAATACTAACTAATCGATTTAATCTTAATATCATCACATTAATCATTTATATTCAATTCTTTTGTTTTTAATTTTTTTCTACAAATTAACGTCGGAATAATGTTAATTTTGAAAAGCATAGTGAAATAAATCAATTCATGACCCGTTGACTTGATCCTGAACATGCAGTCTCACCATGGAACTTAATTACAGAAAGCGAAATTTATATGTTTATAATTACACCATAATTACATGGAGAAAGATGCAATTACAACTTTGAGATTGAATGAATTCAAATTATCTGTCACTTTTACAATTAATAAATTAAAATCGCACAAATAATTAAATAAACACAAAAAAAAAAAGTCTTCATGAAATGATCAATCAGAAGATTACATTTCTCTACCGAACCCAACATGCATGTCTTTGTCTTTACGCAATTTGGGCAGCCAAACATTTCCAAAAACGCGTCCCTGTCACACTGCCCTCTGAGCTGTACCATTTCTTTCCTCACATCAAAAGAACACATCAATCATAAAATATTTTTTTTTATTTTCTTCAAATAATTCTTTTACATGTGCATTCCACTTATTCTCCATCACATGCATATTAATCATATGTGCAAGATTTCTTGAGCGAAATAGCAGCATTGAGCTTTTTGGGATCCAAGGTGATGGAACATTTAATGGTTTTGTAGTACTTAGGCTTCACCAATTTCCCAAGCACATAAGCCCTAGATCGTAGCACAAAGTTGAGGTTCAATGGCACAGGCACTGTTGGCACACCCGTTGTGCTACTTAGGCTAGCACCACTTCCATATAGAGGGATCTTGTTACCCATCACTGCTACACTCACCAACCTTTGGCTCCTCCTAGATTGATAAAACTTCTTCAACTGCAACAATCAATTCCAACGTTAGAAAAAAAGTGAAACATCAAATATGTTTGTATTGTACTATACTACTTACTACACTAGAATGTGTTGTTGTTCATGGATCTTACATTTCCCGCAGCAATTACAATGTCTGAATAGGAAAGTTCAACGGGTGTGGATGTGACATGGACCCCAAAAAATGTGCCTGTGTTGCGGTATGTGAATTTCAAAGTGGAATTCAATGTGATCATATCGGTTGCTACCCCTGTTGCATCCGAACCAGCTTGGACCCTTACATGATCAAACTTTATGCTCTGCAAAATGCCCAAAAAATCAAATAAATCATCATGTAGACCCACTTAAAATTTCATCCTGAAAACATGAGATTAATCAAGAACTAGTTCATATTTCCTTCCAAAAAAGACAAATCGAACTAGGCCCACTTCGGATTTCATTTCAAAAACACGAAATGGATCTAAAGACCCAGTTCATATTTCAATCTGAAATTAATTAAGAACTATTAAAACTCAGCTGATATCTTTTCATTGTAAAACTAAAACGTTACAACACATAGTTCAGATTCCATCCTATAAACACAAAATTGATTAAGACAAACTTCATATTTCATTCTAAAAATGAAAAATAAATCAAAACCCAGTTCAGATTTCATCCTAAAAATTCAAAATTGATCAGGACTCAGTTCATATCTCGTTCTAAAAACGAAAAATCGATCAAGACCCAGTTCAGATTTCATCCTAAAAACGAAAAATCGATCAAGAGCCAATTCAGATTTCATCCTAAAAACGTCAAATTGATCAGGACCCACTTCATAATTCATCCCAAAATCGAAAAGCCAATCAAGCCCCAGTTCATATTTCACCCAAAAAACGAAAACTCAAACACGACCCATCTTAGATTCATCCTAAAAACTCAAATTTGATCAACAACCACCTCACTTCCTGAAAAACTCAAACCAAGGAATAATACAAGGATCATGAAGCTAAAAAAAAGAAAGAAAAACACGTACCTTGATGGTGATCTTGGGCTTCATGGGTCTACTGGCCCCCCAAAGGATAAGCGAGAAGAACGAGAAGAGAACCAAAAACCCAACAACGAAAGCAAGAAAGTAGCACCGACGTGGAAGCCCGTTGCGGTGATCATCCCCTTGAAGAAGCCCTTCTTCTTCAATAACATCGATTTGCTTCCACGGCTTAAGACTATGGCTATGGTCCTTCTTCGAGAAGCGCGTGGAAGAGGAGTGGCGCGAGTGAGGAGGGGAAGCAGAGGGGCTGAGAACAGGCGTGGAGTGAAACGACGTCGTTGCGGTTTTCTCGCCGTCGTGAGAATCTCGCGACGGAGACTGAACGTAGTAGAGAGGACGGCGTGGAGGGGAGCGCGTGGGGGAAGACGCGGCGAGGCTTGTTACCTCTGAGTCTGTCTTTGCGTGCATTTTTGTTTCTCTGTGTTTGTGTTGTGTTGTTAGGATCTGTTTAGGGAAATGAGAAACTTGAACTGTGTTGGGTTGTGTTGTGTTGTGTTGTGTGTGAATGAACTAATGAAGTGAGATTATTAATGATGATTTATGCAGTGGGAAGGGAGAATCTGGACAACTGGAGATTTGAGGTTGAATGTGACACATGTTCTATTTTTTAGTAAAGTACAGCGCCATGGAACCAACGACTCTGTGTTATGTCATCACCAAGTTTTTGACTGCATTGCAATTTGCAACTTCTTGCTAATCACTTCCATTTGTGGATTCATAAGGAATTAAAAAAGAAAAATATATTTATTATTATATTTTGAAGATAAGAGAATGTAAAAATAGTTATAATTAACTTAATTTTGTGTACTCTAATAAAAAATAATTCTTTATGGTTTCTTAATTTATGTTTTAAGGACACAAAGTAACATTTTTTTATGATATGTATTGCAACTTTTTTTCCACATGTATTTGTTTTTTGAGGCAATTTTTTTTCTGGGTCTCTGTTAATCAGGGTTTGAATCTTGAATACTTTTTGCAATTGTTTTTTTATGTCCATATTTGGAACTAATTTATATTGGCTACCCTAAAAAAATTATATAAGCAAGGGAAATATTTTTCAAAAATTTATTTTTAGGACAAAAAATGTTTTTACTCCATATACTTTGTCAAACGAAACCAAAGGTTTTATACTTTTAAGTATAATTGGGAGGCACAACCTCATGAAGGTGAAACTATAACTCTCTTGGAAACTTTGTTGTGGCCAAAAGATTTGGACGTTGATGAATTAATAATAGAAACAGATTGTGAGCTTGTGGTTAACAAGTGCAAGGGATCACGTAATCATTAGTCAATGTCGACAATTTCTTCAGGATTTATCAAACTTTAAAGTTTGTCATGTAAGGAGACAAGCAAAAACTCTATTGCTCATAATATAGTTACAGCAACAGAGGATCAACTAACCACTGTTATTATGGTGTTCATCATTGTATTGTTGATCGCATTTCTTATGAAAGTGTAATTAAAAGGTTAAACTTCATTAGAGTCAATTCAATTTTTTGTCAAAATCAATAAATACTTCTTATATTATGAAAAAAATAATTATTGTAAAAAAAATACTTTTTATTCACGACTGTGTGATTAGATAATAATATATAAAAAAATATTTTACATTATTTATTCTTTTTATTATAATTGAACACAAAATGTTGAAAATATAATTCTTTATATGTAAAGTTTGAATAGTGCCAAAAATTAAATTAAAATAAAAAATATTTTCAAAAAAATTAACTTATTTTTATTATTTAAGCAATGAAAAAATTAGATAAGGAAAAAACGAAGAGAAAAAAAGTCATACGTATGAGCAGTAACCAAACAATGAGGTATTCAACATCCATCCATGAAATTTCTCTCTTGTAAAATTTATAGAAGTAGACAGAGATTTTTAGGCTCAACATATTTTCTAATATAAATTTTAAATAATTTTAATGTATCATGACAAAAAACATTATCTTGAAAGAGTGATAATTATAGTCAACCAAATTTGCAACTCATCATTAGTTTTCGGTTCAAAAGATTAAAGAACAATGATGGTTCAAAAATTTATTCTTTCTTCTTTTCCAAGTCATGTATCCTAGTCCTACATTCCTGCCTTATATCCACCTGTTAGTACTTTATAACCGACTCCAGTAGCTGTATAAAAGGCTGTAGTAATAAATAAATGTGGAGAATTATTATTATTGTATTATTAAAAGAATGCCGTTTGTCTCGTGGAGTTGAATGTTGGTGTTAAAGAACATTTATGCTTTACTAAATGAGAAAATAAAAAAAATACAGTAGTTTAAAAGATAGTAATAATACATTTTAAAAAAAGGGACAGAGCTAGCACATGGGAAGAATAAAGAAATGGAAATGGTTGAGAAGTGAAGACTGAAGAGGAACAAGTTAGGAACTGGTGAACCGACACCCACATCAACATTACAGATATCAATAAAAGCGGGTATATAAATTAATAATTCTACAGAATTTTATTAAGAGTACTAATTAAAATGTATTATTAAAATTAAATATTACTGTATATTATATACAAAAATATTTTCAAATTTTATTTTATTATTTAATTTTTTCTAAATGGTAATATTAAACAAATAATAAATAAATTTTTATTTACTCTCTTAATTTTAAATAAATAAAAGTTGTAAATGTTAATTAAAACTATAAAATTTGAATACAGGAACTAAAAGAATAAATCTTTTACAAGAAATAATATTATTCAGTTTTTTGATATACTCTCACTGTCATTTTTAATAATAATAAAAATAACTTTATATATTGATTTAGGACTCTCGTTAATAGGACCAAAAAAACTTAATTATTTGTTTTCTTAATAAATGATTATTAATATATTAAAATTGTAAAAGACATAGAATTGCATATGAATAAACATGCAACCGACAAAGCCTACACACGTGACAGATAATTTGTGCGTGTTTGATTGTATAAATATGTCCTGTTAATTTTTTTTGAAAGTGGCGGAAGAATATAAGATAGTATAAAAAAAAGAATATAAATAACAAAAAATAAAAACTAAAAAAACCTTAAATATGTCCTGTTATTTTATTTAAAAAACTGAACGCCATATTATTATTCTTATTAAACAAACTTTTTGTTTTCTTATTTTAAACAAAAAACAAATAGCACAAAAAAGATGGTTTTCAAGAATAATAAATAAACAAACAATTTATCTCTTTTTTGGCATAAACCTTTATCTCTTAAACTAATGATCAATGTCGAAAGTGATATTTTGTTCAGAGAAAAAAAGGCTCGTTGTAATGATCTTTACATATTTTGGGTAGAGTGCTTTAACTTCCTATAATCAAACCAAACAATAAAGTTTTTTTTTCTCCGTTGTAATGAATTTTTAATTAATTTAATTAAACTATTGAAAAAACAAAATTTTTAAAACAACCAAATTTATAATCATTTTAAAAAAAAAAACACCTTAAATATTTATTTATAATGCATTTGTAATTATATTTTTGAAATGAGTCATTTCATAATTTTAAAACTAAACAAAAATAACTTTACTCAATGTCTCTAACAAGAAATCACCTTGTTTAAAAGCTAAAACAAACAGGTTAAAGGACAAGAACAACCTTACCATTTATCCATGGCTCACCCTCTGCCATTAATTTTTTTTTAAAGAACGGAAAATGCAGTAGTTACATATTGGAAAGGAAACTATATGCTAAAATAGTCAATGAAAGCATACATTAATTACAGTCTAAACCTACATTTCATGACATGATTCTGCGGTTTTATGCCAAAAAAATAAATGTCTGAGCATTAAACCAGCTTACATAACACAACCAGCTTCCCCCTTCTTCAAAGACACTAAATAGGCATAGAACAAACCGCACAGTTTTTAACGAAAAATCCAAAGCTTAATTGAAGAAAACTATCTCAATACAGCACCTTGTACATACACCTGGATCAGGAATCACAGCTAACTTGTATTGACAAATGATTGCAGGTACATTTTACAATCATCCACTGAGCAAAACAGATTATGCAGTGGATTCACCTTGCCTCCTGAACAAATCCTGTAATACCACAAGATCAGAGTTATATTCTGCAACCTCAGCTATGTATTTCTAAGTATATACTGTACAAGAACAAACTTGAGTCAGCATAGCTTCTATCAAGAGGATGAAAAATAATATAAAATATTGCTGTACTCTAATTGACCTTTAAATTAACTTATTCTTGGGTAACGTGGTACATTTCAAAAAAGCAAATTACATAATCCCAACTTTGAATTCATATAATCACATTTATTCAAAAATCGCACACTGTAACAGCCACATGATAACAGAGATCGTGCTTGCAAATGTCACATCTGGCTCTAGCTCTACCAATTCACCACTCCATATATACTTCATTGCCTTCTCACCATGAAAACTTGCAAAGTCCAATTTTCTTGATTCCTTAAACTTCAAATATCTGACTAAACCCCACGTTACCATAGGAACGCAATTTTGACTTTATGAATTTGAATTCTTATCCAGCTCTTTTTTTATACTCGTAAATTTCAACACAAGTTTCACACAGTTTACAGTTCCTCGGTATTTCTAGTAATTCAAAAGTATTATTCTTTTGGTAGCAGCTAGCAGGCTAGGAGCAATTTGCCAACACTGTCGATATTGATGACAAGGTTGGAAATCAAGTGAATAAGTGTTTATACATCAAACTTACATCATCTTCCCAGAATGTAATGCACATGCATGGCACATACATGAAACATTCAGATAACATAAAAACTTACCAATTTGGTAGCAGCAACTGTGGAGCGCTGCCTTTCCTTTTTCTCACGATTGCACTCGCCACACCAGCTGGAGAAATCTTTTTGATACCTTTTCATTTCTCTAAAGACAGAACTACAATGACATAATAAAAATTCATATTAATTTAGTCAGGGAAGAAATGAACAGAGAAATAGTCACGGTTGTGACTTCTGAAACTAGTGGATAGGCCAGAGTAATTTAATATGAAGCAAACAACTCAAAAAATCATTAGACAAATTGAAGAAGCAATGAAATCAAGCAACAAGTGAAATCACCTTCTGCACCATAGAAGTAGGTTGACCCGATTACCAGATGTTGTAGCTCTAGCTCCATGGCGATGACGACCACGATGAAGGACAGCTCGTCCAGGGACATGAGAATAATCAAAGATCTCCTGCTTTCAAATAACGGACTCCATAAAAAAAGTGTACAACCACCTATGAGAAATAGCAAGAAGCAATGGTCCATAAACTTCCTTACAATAGTAAACAGACAGCACTAACTAACTTCATTGGAACAGAATATGAACCCAAAATAAACAATCATTTGGATTTGCTTTCACGATTAAAAAAAAATATATACCACTAAAGCTAAAGAGAAACGAGAAATGCTAGGAACACACTCTCTTATTGGTTGAAATTTATTGAAAATCATTGAAAATATGTGGGTCCCACGCCTTATTTAATGTTCAAGAAATTTTAACCAACATGTTAGAAAAAGTGCATTGGAGAGTGTGTTGCTAGCACTCCTCAAAAAAAAAAAAAAAAAAAACATACAATTACATATACACCAATTCTCGGTCCTACTTGTATAACACACGACATGAAGAGCATTATTTTTTAATTCACAAGTTATTTGTTGTAAGGGCTCAGGTTGTAAACTAAACCAATCCCACACTTCATAAAGATCAATATATAATCTCTAAATTTGATTTTCTTCTCATGCACATATGACTGTACGTAGGGCAATAACATATTAGTATTCAGCAAGCATACATATTTCAAAATAGATATATGGCCAGTATAGTAAAAGGTGCCAAAAGGTAACACCTAAAGCACGGAGGACAACTTGCTACTTTAGGCACAGAAGGTGTCAATGCAACTTGCTGATTTAAAGTAGACCAACATACACTCACAGTGATTAAAAATATATATAAGCATTAAATCTTCCTAAAACCTATCTAACTTTATGTTATTCAATCACCATGACTTACCTCTGAATGACTTCCAGTATTTACGTGTTTCTCACATCGTACGCCCCGAAAAAACAATTCCCCTCCAGAAAATTGCTTACCCAAACAAACATTTAAGGTTACTTCTGAGTCATCCACATGGAAACCTACAGATGCAAGACTTAGTTGTACAATATCAGACATATTAACATCAGGAATGCAGCTGTATTAACCAGCATATAATATGAACCCAGCATCATCAAAATATGTCACCAATAATAAAGCATTTATGGTCTCTATCCAAGCTTAGTATGAATTTGAAACTTCAAAAGAAGTATTAAGTTGTCTGAATTATTATTAACCACAAAGCTCCATAGTTATAATAATACCATGATGTAGGTTCACTTACTAAATATTATGCACATGACCTATGGAATGATAAAACAAATACAGACCCAGCAGAAGTCGTACCCAAGTCAACATCTCTATCTTTACCATATTCTACAACAAAACCATGATGAGAATCCAGGGTTGACCCACCAACTTCTGCAAAGAAGACTGTATAACAAACAATTAAGTGACTGAACATGCCTCGTAAAAATGAAAAAAATAGCTAACTTTCTAAAGTATAAATAGATTCAGTCGAATCACCATGATATTATAATGCAGTCTTCGTTTACCTCTAGATAGAGGACGGATAAAACCTTCCATAAGCTTGTCAAGCATTGTTTCAAGTCCAAAGTCATCAAGTACAGCACCAAATTTATTCATTGTATTCGGACGCATGATCCGAAATTTAGTTTCAGTCACCCACTTCTCAAAATTTTCAATCTAGGGAGACCACAAATACATTTTCACATACACAAAACATTAGTATACAAACAGGCATCTGTTTACAACTTCCAGTTTAAAAGATGAGATACTGCTTGTATCATAGGTAAAGATAGTTAAAATGATGAAGTACCTCAGATAGCAATAACTCACAAAAGTGGGTCTGAAATATGTCAAATATAAAAATGCCTGGAGAGGGCTCAGACACTATACTTCTAATGCTTTGTTCCGTATTATCATTAATTGCTCTCAGAAATGTGGGGACAAAGAATGTAGCAGGATCCAGAGAGTATAACTCCCGATGTAGAGGCTGCAAAATTGTGTTTAAAAAACTGTAAGTTTCGCTATAAAAATACGAGAAAGGAGGTACAAGAGACCAGGGAAAGAGTGCTATTGATTATCATACTTCACATCAGAAATATAAACACAATGTTTTAAGATTAATATTTCTTATTTCCTTTGAATGGATGTTGAGCACCTTTCCAACAGCAGCACACAAATGAAGGAGATTTAATTACTATTATATTTCTTTTTGCACAAATTTGAACGGATCTCAACAAGTAATAATCAACTTATATCTAGATGTTCTTTAAACTGCAGGCTCCCTAATGTGTTTCGCTAAGGGAGTGGCATGACATCAGGGGCTAGCAGAAGGGGCCAAGTCTCTAGCACACGGAAAAGTGATAAGTGTTCATTAGATCATTCACGTGCTGACATTTTCTGTTTACTTTCTTGATCGAAATTTAATCCTTACACTGGAGAGAATTGCATCATATCAATGGCGAGCATATACAGCAAGAGGGAAAGATTAAATGTTAATCCCATTATGAGAATTGAAAGTTTTAGTTTGGTTCAGGGCCATGTTATCAATCCCAAATGGCAGCATGGAGCGGATGGCACCAAAAACATCATACTGGGTAGCAGGAAGGCTGTCATTCCCAGGATTATAAATTCAATATACATAATTTATACTATATACATATAAATGAAAAATAAAAATATCAAAACTTAAAACACAATCTCATTATTAAAAAGAAAAAAAAAATAGAACGGTGGGTATTGAGTAGCAGAACAGAGGGTAAAACAAAGGAATAAGAATTGCAAGCTGGACAGAGGGATGTGGACAGGGTAGAGTGTGTATGGTAGAGATTGAGTAGCAGGGATCAATGGCAACAAAAGGGTGACAGAGGCTTGCTTCAAATTGAATAATGATTGGAAATGAACAATGGAGAAATTACAATTTTCAGATAAAAACATAACTTGAGGAAATGATGAGACCATTATATAATTAGGGTTGGAAGAGGTGAAAAAATGGGGGCAAAATGGGGCTTTACCCTTCATGAGGCAATAGTGGTGTAAACAGCATTGGATGGACACTGTACATGATTGATAACAACGGTTCAGGGTGTTCTATATTTCGAGTATTAAAGATCTGCTAACATCAAAGGTTGTCTAAATCAGGAAGTTGGATTCATCATTAGATTTAGCTATTACAGTTTATTATATATGCTTTTTTATTTAAGAAATTACTTTATGAGACCACTCATTCTCTCTTCCCCCAGTCTTTCTGAAATCGTTCTTTTAAGTTCAACATTAATTTCGGGTCAAAAAAGCAGCCAAGATGAACTGTCAAACAAGTTAATATTCGGATTACTACTTACTACATACCTGATAATTTGCTATTATCCTCTCTCTATATTCTCTATGCTTTTGAGCCTGCCAAAATAACATAGAAACTATCATATAACTATGTAGTAAAATAACAAAAAGCCACAAGAGTATGGTAATAATGATGACGACAAAGATTATTTTTTCAGAAGTAATCACTTATTTTTCAAAAATTCTCTTAGACAGCTGGCAAAAATATGCATTTATTTTTCAAAATAAGTTGAACCAAATATACAGTTATTAACAGAAATGGAAAATTTTCCAAAGGCATTTCAACTTCCCTGTCCATAAATATAACAAGGAAAGTTACTAAACCACTACAGCATGCAAATGTTATTAAAACTTCTCATTCTCAGCATGAGTTGCTCTCTTCCTCCCCAGCATCCTAACCTCAATAATATTCAGAATTTCATTTTGTTTTTCACTAACATAGAAAAGTATCTAAAACATTGATATCATCCCCAACATTGGAAATTTGGCAGGGTTTTACACTTTGTAAAGCCATCTCCAGCTCACTAACCAGACATGGATCATTCAGTGACACTATAGAAAAACTAACAACCAAAATGTCACAGAATAGCACAAATATTTTTATTCCCCCTAAAGCTTCCTGTCTCAAATTATTTCTAGCACATGAGAATTCCAAGCCTAGGGAACCAACGATTGTTTAGAAAAAACATATAGAGAACTTTTATGATAATGTGATTAATATAAGAAAACATTTATCTGAATAGAGAGATTTTTAATAATTAAATAAGTAATCAAATAAGGGAGCCCAAATGAATAGAATAATTTGGTCGTTGTGGGCTTGGGGTCATGAAGCAGCACATTTGCTTGTGAAACCTTAAAAGCCTAACGCAAAGGGTTACTTTTAATTATGTAAAGAAAAAGGCTCCATCCACAACGCTCACTAGCCTCGCGTTTCCCTTTCTCCCTTTTCACGTCTCACTGTCTATTCCTATTTTCACTGTCTCCCTTCCGTTCTTCCTCACTATTGCTCACAGTCGAGTCATTTACAGAGAGAAAACATGCATTATTAGAGTTTATTGTCTTCCTCTATCTATTTTCACTGTCTCCCTCCTGTTATCTGTTTCTTTTCTTTCTCTGCTGTTGCTCTCTATGTGACGGCAAATTTCCAACAAAGAAGCGCACACAGTTGCAGCAAGTATACTTTTTAAAATTTTTTTTACAGGAACGCCCAGTTTATTGTGAACCATCAAGTTGCCGGTTTCCTCTTAAACCAGCTGAGTCAAACAGATTTCTACTGGGCCATTACATTTCTAACCTACCTAGCTACTCAAACCCGTGATATGTCCAGTTCCTGGTTTGACCGACTAGTCCAAGCCAGTTTTGATAACATTGCCTCTAACAAAACATACTTGCAACAGGGGTAAATGTGTCATTTTGAGTCAAATTAAATCACTGGCCTAAGAAATCATTCTACTCTTTTTTTTTCCACGTATACCCTCATATAGAAGCAATCCATGTTGAAAGGAGGTAGCCTCTTTCACTAAACCCCACACTCATTGATAAGAAAACCATTATACTGCTAACACAAACTACAAACTATCAACATTTCTTCCCATTCATGCAACTAGGCTAACTTAACAAACAAGTTACGAAATTCGCCCAACTAAAACTAAAAATGCAATCCCTCACCTAATTTTCTTCGATTTTCCAAACAAACAAACATTTAAAACCGAAAAACAAGTCAAACACACAGAACAGCCATTAACAGTGAAAGAACACATTAGGGCAAAATCAGAAAACACACTCTGTTGCGTTCCCCGAGGGGAAGATACTTGAGGAGAATCTCGCGCATGAAATTGGCCTTCTCGTCACGCGGCACGTTGAGCATGCTCGGAGGGAGGTACCTCTCCAGTGAGCTGAAAATGTTAGGGCTGAAATCCAATTGCATGTCCTCGTACCCGTCGGGCTTGTGCTCCTTGTTAGGATTCAGCCGCAGCCTCAGGCTAGCCGCCGCAGCCGCCACGGTGCCGTTTCCGCCGGCGCTGCCCGAAGACGGTGCATCGCGGCGGTCGCTGCCCTGGAGCGACATTTTCGGAGTGGAGGAAGCAAACTACGCAGTGGTCATGGGGAAGAGCGAAGGGGAAAATTAGGGTTTTTTCGGAGGAGAAACGAAATCGAAGTTAGAAATTAGGGTTTTGCTGTGTTGGGCCAAAAAGGTGAGAATTAAGTAAAGTGGTTGGGTTTTATAAATGAACTAGTTTTGGACCCGTGCGCATACGCACGGGACGGCTCCGCTCCGCTCCGCCATGTTATGCTATATTTTTATAAAATTGTACGAGTGTTACTACATACACCATTCAAAAGTTCTTCAACACCATTTTTTTTTTTGAAATCTCGAAAATGCCCCTGGCGATATCAGCATACGGATTACTCAATCTGTATATTACGTAC
>PYAF01003811.1:17492-29676 GCA_007407185.1 Glycine tomentella
CAAGAGATCAATTAAATCATTGTTTTTGGCTAAAAGCAACATATATTTTTCACCTTGACTTTGTTTATACTCATCAAAATCCTTTTGAAGCAATTTATACTTGTCAACATTGCTAGAGGAAGAAGCACACACACATCCATTCAGTTTGTAACTTGAAACAAGTTTTTCATTTTCTTCTTTCAAGTTGCAAGTCTCATTTTGCAATTCAGTAATTTTTTCAATATGCCATCTAAGATTTCCTCTGAGCTATTATTGGATTTTGCAAGTTTTTGGGCTTCCTCATGCATTTCTTGAACAGCATGAATAGCTTGATCAAGTTCAGAATTTACCTCATCTTCATCACTTAGCAAATCATCATCATCTTCATTGATGGTGGAAGTGAGCCACATGTTAGCTTCTTCATTTTCTGTGGAAGAATCTGAAGTTGTTGACTCATTATCTTCCCAAGCTATGTATGCTCTTTTAGCTTTCCCCTCCTTTTTCATCTTGCCCTCTCTTTGTTGTTTCCTCAAGTAGATTGAGCACTCAGATTTGATATGGCCTGGCTTGCCACACTCAAAACATGTGAAATTGTTGTCAATCTTCTTGTTGAGGTTGTTGTTGTTGTTGCTGTTCTTGCTACCTTTGTTGAACCTTTTGTTCTTATTCTTTTTCAGAAATTTGCTGAACTTTCTGACCACCAAGTTCACATTATCTTCATCATCCTTTTCACTTGTTTCCTCTTATTTTTCAGCTTTTAAAGTTGCAGCTTTCAAGGCAATGCTTCTTGTTTTCTTTTATGCATCTTCACAAAATGTTAGTTGAGACATTTCAAGTTCATATTCAAGAAGCTTACCAAATAATGCAGCCATAGAGATCTTTGATAGATCCTTGGACTCCTTGATTATTGTAACCTTTGGTTGCCAAGGTCTTATCAAACACTTCAATATCTTGATGTTTAATTCTTTTGTGTCAAAGACCTTTCCAAGACCCAAAAGATGATTTACAATATGAGTAAATCTGGTTTGCAGCTGAGAAATGCTCTCATTAGTGTTCATGTTGAACATTTCATACTCATAGATCAAAGCATGCTTTCTTAATCTTCTAACTTCCTCAGTTCCTTCATGAGTGATTTCAAGCATTTCCCACATTTCTTTTGCATTGTTACATCTCACAGTCCTGAAAAATTCATCAGAGGAAAGTGCGAGGTGATCATATTTTTAGCTTTAAAATCATATTGTGCAGCCCTTTGTTCAGCCTCAGTCATCTCATCCCATTCTTTGGGAATCAATTCATTTGCCACAGTTTTCTTTGGAATAAAAGGACCCTTCATTATTGCATTCCATGCTCCTGGGTCATTTGATTGAATAAAGATTTTCATTCTATTTTTCTAAAAACTGAAGTGTTCCCCTTCAAACATAGGAGGTCTATTTAAAGAAGCACCCTCCTTAGAGGTTATTTGTGAAGTATTCATATTTCTTGTTGAAAAGAAAAAGTGATCTTGAGTAACTTTCAAGAACCAGCTCTGATACCAATTGAAAATAATAGGAATACTTCAATATAACCAAGAGGGGGGTGAACTGGTTGAACCTTGGTATTTAAAATTTTCCAATCAGAGTTTCCACAAGATCTTTATCACTTTAAAAATTGTTTTGAAACCAAGAATCTTATATTCAATCAAATTCCTCTGTCAAGAAAATCAATAGACAACTGAAATCTTTTTGTGCAAATTATTTGATTCACAAACCAAAGCAATAAAGAGATGAAGAGATTAGAATAAAGATCAGCCACAATTTTTATACTGGTTCACTTCAAACACTATGAAGTTACATCCAGTTCTTCCTCTCAACACTAGAATGGAGTTCCACTATTGCAAATTAATGTTCTTACAAGATATTACAAGCATCTCTTTATCAACCCTAGATAAAGTTCAGAAATCTAAAATAATATTAGATTCTTAGAGACCAACCCAAACTGAGAACACTACTCAACAACCCTTAGAGAAACACTATCTCTAGTTATCATGCAAGAACCCCATTTACAATAAGTCAATCTTTACAGAAATCAAATAACAGATTTACATCCACAAAGAATAAGGAACGAATTCACCTGATAATCCAATGAACAAAATGCATATGTATGATTCACCAGGTTGACAGAATGAATAACAGATTCAATGCATCCCTTTCCTTACTCTTTGAAACTCAATGGTGCTTAACTCTTCAAATCAAAAACCCATATGAATTTTTGTGAAGCCAATACGTTTTTGAACTCAGAAACTCACTAATGAAAGCTCATGAATGGTTGTGATTGCCCAAAATTTGAATTTCTCAACTCTTAAAATCACAGAGCAATGGGTTGTATATATATTACAGCTTTTTAACTGAAAATAATCGATTAAACATGCTCCTGTAATCGATTATTTCACATATGTAATTGATTAATTCAAGAATGTAATCAATTAAAGTGTTTATAATACATTCTGGGTTTGAGCTATGAACATTATAATTGATTATTCCGTCACGTAATCAATTAAACCAGCCACTCATGATTTTCCAAATACACTGAATAATCGATTACTGAATTTGGTAATCGGTTAAGACAGACAGACCAATATTTTCAAATGAACTATGTAATCGATTAAAACGATATGTAATTGATTAAATCAGCAGAACATGTTAGTCATAGGCATGATATGTAATCGATTACGAACTTTTGTAATCAATTAAGACAGGAAGTATGTTATTTCAATTTTAGCCTAGGTAATCGATTAATTCGATATGTAATCGATTACATTGTTCTTGGTTTTTTTTCCAAAAGGCACGAAGAACAAAATAATCGATGCCAGCATATCTATAATCGATTAAACAGGAAAACTTCATTTTTCCAAAAAACTTGATTTTAATTTGCCTCAATTATTAATTGCTTTTGTATTGGCCTTCATTCTAACAATCCTAAATGAATGATTATGCATGATATGCTCATTGGATTATCAGATAATACATCTTCCCTTTTACATGAATCAAATTGATCTTCAAGCTTCCAAGACACTTTTGAAATGAGGCATGTTGAAAGCACAAAAATCCAAAGCTTGATTCCTTGTCCATCCTTTCATGACTCCTCTTGAATCAACAAGTAATTGTACAGAGCGTGGACCTCTTTTTCCTTCAAGGTCCTGAAGATGAATAAAAGAAGGCACTTATCCCTGGCACACCTTCTTTTTATAGCTAGACCAGATTTAACTTTTGCAGCTCAATCTTCTACATCTCTGGGTCCAAGCATTGGGTGCCAATATCCATCTTTTCTATCCATGCTTGGTTGTTGGTTTACCCTTTAGACAATCTGTATCCCGTAAAGCAATGATGAAGTCTAACATTTCCATTTGAAATAGGCACTAGCTCAAGTTTAGTCTGAGGTTGAGATCTTGAGGGAAACAACCAATCAATTGAGTTTTTGTTTGGTCTACTCAGACGTGGATGCAGTTTATTGAAAATACCAGTTAAGAGTTTAGTGCATCAGTACTGTCAATCCTCTTCTTGATTTCCAATCTAACGTTCATAACATAAAAAAAACATACTTATTGTAACATCCCCAAAATTATAAAAATATGATGATAATTGGATACAAGTATGTTTAGAGAAAAATAACTATATCACTCTTTCCATGAAGTAGAAATTACTAGAAAACCCTTAAGATGAAAATTACAAAAAATGTCCTTGGACATTTTTGAAAATGACCAAAATACCCCTAGGTTGAATGGCATAATTACCAAAATGCCCTTAGGCCAAAAATGCTCAAATAACTTTAGAAATTTTGTAGAAACTTGATGAAATTATAGAATACACTTAGCTGACTAAGTATCAACATATTTTGTGACACAAAACTCTATAATAAAATTTCTACAAATTTTAGAAGATGACAACTTTGAGACTGTATTCAAGAAAACTCAAGCATCAGAAAAATATGGAAAAATGGTACATAAAATCTATAGAATTTTCTCTTAATTATAGGATGAATAGACCTATTTAATAAAATGATTTAGTAATTTTGATGGATAGAAGAAGTATAGACCAATCAAAAATAAGATAAAGATGTAGTCTAGAATGAAAGGGTTATGTATTGCCCTGTATAAGATTGCTTGGGATTAATTTAAACTATCATTGGGATAAATTCTTAGGAACATCTAGAATTCTAATATTCAAAATTTTCTTTAGATAAAAGAATTCAAATTAAATTGGATTTCTTTTTAAGAAAATACCATATTGAAACTAGATTTTATTCATCATCAAAAATGACCACATGTAGCATGAAAGGAAGAAATTTGTATTCCTTCCCTTTGAGTTTGTCATTCACGTGGAGAAGCATGGAGAATGAGGAAGAAGTTTCTTGAATTTAGCCACTTGGAAGATAAGCCATAGGATGAAAACAAGTGGCAAGACACTTGTATGGCATGGATGCAAGGTAACATAAAAATCAAGCCAAGATTTCTCTACACTCTTCCATCTTGCACGTGGACAGCTATAGACAATATTTCAACAATCCCAACGGTCAAAAGTTACATATGTGAGATAGTAGTGTACCTTTAAAATTGTAAAGAGATCCAACGGTTAACGAATCCAGAATTAGAATTTTATTAAAACAGGTTTAGGATAAACTCAAGAATGAAAGAAAAAGCATAAAAATCTTCCTTGGCAAGCTACTCCACGAAAATGCAAGAGAAATGGAGAAACTTCATGATTTTGGACACTTGGAAGCAAAGGAGAAGAATCTCTAAGATCATGCCAAGTGGTAGGACATTTGGAAGGAAGAAAGGAAGGAAGCCTTAAGATTATAACAAGTGTAGGGACACTTGTAAAGGAATAATGATGGCTTATGAGATTTTTATCTAAGTAATCATTTCTTCAACACTATATAAAGGGAGGAGGAAGAACCTAAGTGCAAGCCAATTCCAAGACCACTCCTTTCTTCAAACCTCACGTGAACTCTCTTCCTCACACCACTTTTATTTCATTTCATTTTTCCCTTTAAAGCTTAAATCAAGTAAACTCCATCACTTTGAAGAAATCACGTGTAGAGGCAAACAACCTTAGGAAGGATTTAACAAGCTTAGAAGGATATCAAGGCTCAAAGTCACTTGAGGTAGGTTAAGCTTAAATCTCTAGTTAATCATTGGTTTGGATTAATTTACATGCTTTAGTAGGCTGAGTTATGGTTATTATTTAGGCTTGAATTTCGTGCTACTTGAAGGATATTCTTAGATGAGAATATGCTGATTTAATCCATAAGATAGGTGATGATTTATACCCATCAATATTAGTGATGTATGGAAGCCCATTTGATGATTTTTTTAAGGTGATTTTGATGATATTTTGGGCTGTCTATTGATATTTTTATGGAAAGATTTTGATTTAATTTTTGAAGTAGAGGATGAATGGTATGTAGTTGAATGGTTTAAATACTTGATGATTTGATTTGAGGATTAATTAGTGAGGTGGTAGGTGAAAGGAGAATAAAAGATGCATACTAGGCTTTAATCTTTTATTATGAAAATTTCAAGGGATTAAAAATTATTTGAAAGACATGTTATGGATTATTAGTTAGATTACTAACATAATTTTCTGTGAGGATATTTTTTGGCCATGCCTAAGTTGGTAATGATTTTGCTTGAATAAGATATAGCGGTTTAACCATACTTATAAGCTTATTGGATAAGGTATGGTGGTGTAACCATACTTATGATACATATGATGATATGATGAAAATATTTTCCATAAGGTAATATGTATTTTGCTTATGGATTTGATTTTTTATGGATGTTGATGTGAATAAGATAGGTGGATTCATGTTTCCATGTTCCAAGTCCAGTACGAGGCTTTGGGAAAATAGAATCTAATGCTACATATAGTACGATATGTAGTACCCCAGTGCAAGGATATATGGCAAAATTCATGCATGTTTGCGTAAGACTATAGCAGCGTCCACACTCAGTATGGCCACATACAGTACGATATGTGGAGGCCATTTGCCCTGGGATAGATCATCTCATGCATTCATATAGTTGCATATTTCTTGTGGATGTGTTTGATTATTTGAATGATTTTACTAACCTACTAATAAGGTCGGGATTTAGCTTTGCCTACTGAGAAATTTATTTCTCACAAGATTTGTTTCCTGTTTTTCTTAGATGGCAGCCCTGGTCAGGTTCCTTGAAGCTCTGGAGTAGTGTTGATATACTGAAGGAGCTATGTACTAGGCTGGATTTTGGAAAGAGTTTTGTACTTGTATAAACTTTTGTAATAGAGACATTGACTAATGTATTAGTCTTTACATATTTTGTAAGTTTTAATGACTTAGAATTTTCACTAATACATGTTTCTTGAAAAAAATTTATTCTACGTAAAAATACTAGTAATAAAATCAACTTAGAAATTAGGTCATTACACTTATTAGCTCTAGACGTTTTCTAGTCTAGAGATGTTTGCTTCTGAAATTGGTTAAGCAAGAAAAGCATCAACAACAACTTCATCTTCACCTGTGACTAGACGAGGGAGTAGCGATGCAACCCCAAGGTCTGTTTCAATAGTGTGTGATCTAGTAGCAGCATCAGACCCTTGTAATGAGACTTCAATAACATACTAAAGCATTGCAGCATCCTAAGCCTCTCTTTCTTCTTCAGCTATTGCTTCTTGGACCATAGCTAGTTGGATCTCTATGTCTCCTTAGTAGACGACACTAACAGAGAATATTTCAACACTTGTTTCCGAGGTTGGTTGTACTCCAGCTTTAGACTCTGCCTTCTGCAGCTCTTCTTCAGATGTACCACTTCAACAGGTACCTTATCATTGGCAGTTCTCTGTCTTAGCTTCTTTTCCCTTGTTGAGGTCTTCCGATTCTATTATAACTTCTTAAGGAATCTCATCTAAAGATTGTCCTTCAAGGGTAGCAACCTTCTTTGTTTTCTTCTATTTCAACCTTCTTTTTCATGGCCTTCTTTGCTCTTGCTTTTCTCTTAGCATCAAAAAGATAGAATTGTTTTGCCTTAGCAATGATAACAACTTTGACTTTGCTGGGAGGTGTGAAATAGACTTTAGCATTGGTTAGGAAGGAAGGGCTATTAGCTAAGGAAGGTGAGGCTACAAGGGTATGTGTTTCTAAGATTTCCACCTCAAAAGATGGTGTAGCTAGTGTAGGTTGGGAAGGTTGAGGATTCTAAACAGGTTGAGGGGATGGTGGTAAAGGTTTAGGTGTTGGTTGGGTCTGGAAAAGGTTGATTCTTAAGATAGGCTTTTTGGGTTTGGGTGTAGGTCTAAGTCTGAGTTTGAACCTTTTCTCTTTTTGGGGTCAAATGGAGGTTGAGGTCTTGGCTTTTTGGTTAAGGATGGGGGTTAAGGGTCAGAAGTTGGAAGGTGGTCTTGTCTTTTATTGGGTAGCTTGTGTTTGGGTTGGCTAGGTTTGGCTTGCTCCCCCTGAGTCTATTCAGAAGACGCTCCATACTTAAGATCCAAAGGATTATCTTGAGTTCCTACAATCTAATCAACATCAAACGAAGGAATCTCAATCACCTTCTTCTCCACTTTCTTCTGTATGTGCCTTTGCACATACTCTAGGAAATTTCAGTAATCCCCATCTTTACGAAGGTAGCCCCCTTTCAAGTGAATGGCTCTAAATGATGGTTCCATAAAACAAACCTCTACTATAGCTAGCTTTAAGATATGAGTGAAGAGAATTCCATAAGGAATAGGGTTCTTCTTCACATTGGGATTGAACTTATCTTAGAATCCCTAATCCAACAGAAGAAGATGATCTCAGGCAGATTAACCTTTTCACCCACCATTATTTTGTAGATGTAGAAATGATCTTTGTCATTAACATAGTCCTTTGTGCCTACCCTAGGCATGACTATGTTGAAAAACACACTATGGATCATCTTACATAAGTAGGTCAAGTTGGTTGTCCTCAAGATGGTGTTAGAGCCTTCTTGTCACCTTTGTTATAGGCGAGGCTTTCCATAGGGCAACTTGTCCACAATTTCCTGTGTTATATCCTTCTCTTAGTCTTTGCTCATGGTCAGACCATCCAGAACACATCCAGACATAGCAGTAATAGATGTTGAAGAGATCACCGCTTGAGTTCCAACCACAGTCCCTGTGATGCTAACTTCATATTGTCTAGTAGTTCCCAGTAGAGAGCATAGAGGTCATAGTGTCAGGTGTTGAACTTTTCTAGGAAGGAAGTCCAACCCACCTATCTAACAATCCCTTCACATTAAAGACTTTCTCCCCTTTAATATATTCATATATTCTTATTTTTCTCCCCCTTTAGGCTTATCAAAGTCAAAAATAATTAAGTGATACATGAGATAAGCAAGAAAACATTGTTGGATATAGAGGGAGCAACAAGAAGAATGAAGCCTATGACTTAGAAGAATGTTTTGAGCTTTTCACATGCCTTGAAGATTGTAATTTAAATCAAGTGTAGCAGAAGCCAATCTTTTGATCCTTGAATTGCATGCATGTAATCATTAACATGCCTAAATGTTTTTCATTAAAACATCAAAGCTACTTACAATTTGAAAAAGGATTTAATTGAGTAATGTTTTTGGAAAAATGTAATTTTACTATTTTAATCGATTAAATAGCAAATTAATCAATTATTCAGTTCATGTTCAAAACTGGAAAAGCTTTGATGAACATTTTAATAGATTACACAGTGGGTTAATCGATTATTTGGTTCGTGTTTAAAACTGGAAAAGCTTTGATGAGTACTTTAATCGATTACACGTTTTTTGTAATCGATTACATAGCGTAAAATGTATTTTGTGCTTTGCTGTGATAATTGATTACCATTATTCGTAATTGATTACATAGACTATTTGAAAAGGCTTGCTTCACTACCTTAATCGATTACTGATATTCGTAATCGATTACACAAGCTGTTTCTGAAATAAAACTTTTCTGATTTAATCGATTACAGCTCGGATTAATCGATTATTTTGTTCGTTTTTGAAATCCAGAATGTGCCTTGAACACTTTAATCGATTACATAACCGTTTTAATCGATCATTTGGCGAGTGTAATCGATTACAGGTTGTTACAAAATTTTCTTATAAATAGAAGGAAGGCTTGGTTTGCAACTTGAACACTTCTAATTTTCTGAGTATACACAAGTCTTCTAAGAGTTAGAAAGTGATTTTCTAGGTTCACTAACTTCTTGTCCCACTCTTTAATCTTCATGGGTATTGAATGATTTTTGGGCAAGAAACTTCAAGAGTTTAATGGAGAGCATGTTCTGAAAGTCTATGTTCTGCTATTCAACCTCGATTGGTAATTCATATGCATTCACATTCATTAGATCATCAGGTTGTTTCTCTCCATAATCTTTGATTGTAATTTCGTTTTTGTAATTTTTGTTATTTGATGCTATTATAAATGGATTCTTGAAGCTTGGGCTAGAGTAGTGTTCTCTAGGTAAGAACAAAATAGTGTTCTCTGATTCTTGTTCATTAGAAGTCTCATAGGTTTTAGATTTCTATTCTTTATCTAGTGATAATGAAGAGAGTTTGTTGTAAAGCTTGTAAGAACAGAAATTTATAATAGTGGAACTCTAATCTAGTGTTGATTAGAAGAAACTAGATGTAGCTTCTCTTGAGAAGTGAACCAGTACAAATTGTTTGTGTTAATTTTCTTTATCTCTATTTCTACAAGTCATCTTGTTCATTTGTTCTTGGTGTCATTATCATTACCTAATAAGTTCTGTTTTGAGCTATTGATTTCTTAAGCTGAGTGATTTGATCGATTAAAAGCATTCTTGGTTTAAAAGTGATTAAGATTCTTTGACTATGATTTAATAAATAAATTTTAAAAGACCAAGTTTAAACAAATTCACCCCCCTCTTGGTTATTGTGGGTATTCCTATTGTTTTCAAGTGGTATCAGAGCAGGTTCTTGAGTGTTATTCAAGATAACTATCTTTCTTTAAAAAGAAAATGAATACCACATAAATTACCTTCAAGGAAGGTGCCTCCCTCAATCGTCCTTCGATGTTTGAAGGAGAGCACTTCAGTTTTTGGAAAAATAGAATGAAAATCTTTATTCAATCAAATGACCCAAATGCTTGGAATGCTATAGAGAAAGGTCTTGTGATTCCTATAAAAACTGCTGGTAATGATATGATTCCCAAAGAATGGAATGAAATGACAGATGCTAAAAAGAGAGTTGTCCAATATGATTTTAAAGCTAAGAATATGATCACTTCTGCACTTTCCTCTAATGAATTCTTTAGAACTGTTAGGTGCACAAGTGAAAAGGAGATGTGGGAAATGCTGGAGATAACTCATGAAGGTACAGATGAAGTAAGAAGATCAAGAAAACATGCCTTAATCCATGAGAATGAAATGTTCAAGATGAACACCACTAAAAGCATATCTCAGCTTCAAACAAGATTCACTCATATAGTTAATCATCTTCTTGGTATTGGAAAGATCTTTGATGCTGAAGAGTTAAACATCACAATCTTGAAGTGTCTTACAAGACCATGACAACCAAAGGTGACAGCAATCAAAGAATCAAAAGATCTATCCAAAATGTCCATGGTTGCACTATTTGGTAAGCTTCTTGAGTATGAACTTGAAATGTCATAACTAACCAATGCAGAAGATGCAGAGAAGAAACACAAAAGCATAGCCTTAAAAGCTGCATCCTCAAAGGTTGAAAAAGTGGAAGACTCAAGTGAAGAAGATGAAGAGGACAACATGAATTTAATTGTCAAAAAATTCAGCAAGTTTTTGAGAAGAAATAAGAACAGAAAGTTCACAAAGAACAACAACAACAACAAAAGGAGTGACAACAACTTCACTTACTTTGAACATGGAAAACCTGGCCACATCAAATCTGAATGCTCTACCTTTTTGAAAAAGCAACAAAGTGAAAATAAGATGAAGAAAGAAGGAAAGTCTAAGAGAGCCTATATAGCTTGGGAAGGTAATGAATCAACAACTTCTGAATCATCAATTGAAGATGAAGCAAATATGTGTCTCACTTCCACAATTAATGAAGATGATGATCTCTCAATTGCTGGAACTGAGGTAAGTTCTGAACTTGATCAAGTTATTGATGCTTTTCAATAAATGCATGAAGAGGCCCAAAAGCTTGCAAAAATCCAATAATAAGCTAAAAGGAAAATCTTACATGTCATGCTGCAAAAATTACAGAATTACAAACTGAAATTTGTAACTTGAAAGAAGAAAATGAAAAACTTGTTTTAAGTTACAAAATGAATGGATGTGTATGTGCTTCTTCTTCATCTAATGTTGACAAATACAATATGTTGCAAAAGGATTTTGATGATTAAAAAAGAAGTCAAGGAGAAAAATACATGTTACTATTATCTAAGAATAGTGATTTGATTGATCTTTTGAGAAAGCTTTACAAAGGTAAATGCAACTTGGCTGAAAATGTTGAGTGTGCAGAAATATGCTGGAGATACTTCTGGTTTGGGTTACAAACAAGGCTCAAAGTCTTTTGCCAAAACTATATTTGTAACACCAAAACAAAAAAATCAAAACAATTTCAATAACTCAAAGATTTATCAAAATGCTTACTTGAATTCATCCAAATATGTCACATGCAACTATTGTATGATGAAAGGACATACATCTTATAAATGCTATGCTAAGAGATTCTATGTGCCTAATGGAGAATGTATTTGGGTGCAAAAGAAGAAGAAAGTAGCTAACCCCTATGGACCCAATCTCAATTGGGTACCTTCCTCTATAAATTGATTTGAATTTTGCAGGTATGTCTAAGAGCAAGATCTTGATTATGGTATCTTGACAGTGGATGCTCTAGACATATGACTGGTGACATGTCAATGCTCATAAATTTGACTCTTAAAAATGGAGGATTTGTCAACTATGCAGACAGCAACAAAGGAAAGATAATTGGAGAAGGCAATATAGAAGACAGCTTCAAAACCAAAATCAGAAATGTTCTTTATGTGGAAGGTTTAAAGCACAATCTCCTAAGTATAAGCCAACTTTGTGATAAAGGGTTCAAAGTGTCATTCAATGACAATTGCTGCAAGATATGTGATGGACAAAATGGTGAGGTGATCCATATAGGTAAAATAAAATGTAATATCTATTTACTCTCCATAGATCATGCATTCTTTCACAACACTTCTTGCTTAATAAGTAAAATTGATGAAAA
>PYAF01003811.1:49960-112692 GCA_007407185.1 Glycine tomentella
TCTAATGAGCTTGTTCATGTGATGCATGTTTATGTGACTTGCTCTTCTATGCCACAGCCAAGTTTCATCAACTTTGCTGATTAGACATGAAGATCTATGGAATAATGCATGATCAATTGAAAGCACATATATATTACCTTTCCTTTTACCTATATGCAGTACCTCACCACTTTTCTCATCAGAAATTATGCAACAATCCTTGTTAAAGTTTACTTCGAAGCCTTTGTCACACAACTGACTTATGTTCAACAAATTGTGTTTTAATCCATCCACATACAGCACATTTTTTATCTTTGCTTTGATGTTGTCTCCAATATGGCCTTCACCAATAATCTTTCCTTTGTTATTATCACCATAAGTGACATATTCTCCCTCTTTTAAAGTCAGATTTGAGATAAGGGACATGTCTCCAATCATGTGTCTAGAGCATCCACTGTCAAGATACCAAGTTGATGTCCTAGCTCTTAGACACACCTACAAAATTAAAATCAGAATTTAATGGAAGGTACCCACTCAAGGTTGGGTCCATAAGGGTTAGCATTTCTTTTTACTTTGGGAATCCAAATGCAATCACCATTAGGCACAAAGAATCTCCTAGCATAGCATTTAAAAGATGTGTGCCCATTTTTCATACAATAGTTGCAAGTGACAGATTTTGAAGTTTTCCCAATAGCAGAATTTTGATTGACCCTTGAGTTCTTTTGCCACTTTTGATTCTTCTGTTTTGGAGGTACAAAAACTGTTTTTCCAAATGATTTTGATCCATGTTTATACCCCAAACCAGAAGTATCTCCAGCATACTTTTGCACACTCAACATTTCAGCCAAGTTGCATTTTCCCTTATAAAACTTTCTCAATAGATCAATCAAATAACTGTTGTTGGCTAAAAGCAACATATATTTTTCACCTTGACTTTGTTTATACTCATCAAAATCCTTTTGAAGCAACTTATACTTGTCAACATTGCTAGAAGAAGAAGCACACATACATCCATTTAATTTGTAACTTGAAACAAGTTTTTCATTTTCTTCTTTCAAGTTGCAAATCTCATTTTGCAATTTAGTTATTTTCTCAATATGCCATCTAAGATTTCCTTTGAGCTTATTATTGGATTTTGAAAGTTTTTGGGCTTCCTCATACATTTCTTGAAAAGCATGAATAGCTTGATCAAGTTCAGAATTTACCTCATCTCCATCACTTAGCAAATCATCATCATCTTCATTGATGGTGGAGGTGAGACACATGTTGGCTTCTTTATTTTCTGTAGAAGAATCTGAAGTTGTTAACTCATTATCCTCCCAAGCTATGTATGCCCTCTTTCCTTTTCCCTCCTTTTTCATCTTGCCTTCACCTTGTTGCTTCCTCAAGTAGATTGAACACTCAGACCTGATAATCCAAGAATTCATGCACATGAATGATTCAACAGGTTGAATGACAGATTACTAACTCAATGCATTCCTTTCCTTATGCTTTGATGAACAATGATGCTTCACTCTCTTGAATCAAACAATCATATGAATTTGTGAAGCCTAACAGTGTTTAGTAACTCAGAAAATTCACTAATGAAAGCTCAAGAAGGTTTGTGATTGCCCAAAATTCGAAAATATCAAAAGTTACAAACCTCAGAATAATGGGTTCTATTTATAACAACTTTCTAACTGAAAATAATCGATTAAACCCACTCCAGTAATCGATTATTTTGCATATGTAATCGATTAATCCAAGACTGTAATCGATTAAAATGCTCCTAATGAGTTCTGGATTTGAGATATGAACAATATAATCGATTATTCCATGAAGTAATCGATTAAACCAGTCAGGCATGATTTTCTAAATGCACTTTGTAATCGATTATAACGATGTGTAATCGATTAAGACAGTAGGATGTGTTTTCCTAAGCATGCATGTAATCAATTACTGATTTTTGTAATCGATTAAGTCAGAGAGTTCCATATTTCATAAAGAGCCTGAGTAATCGATTCATCCGATATGTAATCGATTACAATGATCATGATTTGTTTGCTAAAGGCACGAAGAATAAAATAATCGATGTCATTAGCTTGTAATCGATTAATGCAGTAAAGATTCATTTTTCCAAAAACTTTGCTAGTTGAAAACCTTACTTATAACCTGCCTTTATTTAATCCTTTTAATCTAACAATCCTAGATGAATGATTCATGCATGATATGCTCAATTGGATTATCAGATCATAAACTTCCTTTTACATTAATCAAGTTGGTCTTCAAGCTTTTCTTGGTACTTTGTCCTTGAGCATGTTGAAAACACAAAACACTTGAGCCTTTGATCTTTGTTCATTGATGTCTGGCTTCACTTGAATCAACATCTTTATGCATTTCATGGAAAGAATCATAAAGTTGATCAAGTTAAGAGTTTACTTCTGATTCAGTATTTGAGAGATCTTCATCTTCATCAACTATGGAAGTGAAGCATACATTTGCTTTTTCATCCTCACTTGATGAATCAGATGTTGTTGAGGCATTGTCTTCCCAACATTGCAGGATTTCTTTGATTTCTTTTCACCTAGCTGCATTTTCAGAAATATAGGACATTCAAATTTAAAATGGTCTTTCTTACCACATTCAAAGCAGGTGAAGTTTGTGTTGTTGTTATCATCTTTTCTCTTGTTGAACTTTGAGAACTTCTTGTTCTTTTTATTCTTCAAGAACTTGCTGAATCTCTTGACTATTAGGTTCATGTGTTCATCACTTTCATCTTCATCACTTGAGTTTTCTTCTTTCTCCACATTTGATGATGCAGCTTTCAAGACTATGCTCTTTTGCTTTTTATCTGCATCTTCAGCATGTGTTAATTGAGATAATTCTAATTCATATTCAAGAAGCTTGTCAAATAATGCTGCCATGGACATCTTGGATAGATCTTTTGATTCCTTGATTGCTGTCACTTTTGGTTGCCAAGGTCTTGTGAGACACTTCAAGATTTTGATGTTCAATTCTTTAGCATCAAATATCTTCCCAAGACCAAGAAGATGGTTCATAATGTAAGTGAATCTTGTTTGGAGCTGAGATATGTTTTTTGTGGTGTTCATCTTGAACATTTCATACTCATGAATCAAGGCATGCTTCCTTGACTTTCTGACTTCATCTGTCCCTATGAGTGACTTTCAACATCTCTCACATCTCCTTTGCACTTTTACACCTAACAATTCTAAAGAATTAATCAGAAGAAAGTGCAGAAGTAATCATGTTCTTAGCTTTAAAATCATATTGAACAACTCTCCTTCAAACATGGAGGATGAATGAGGGAGGCACCCTCCTTGAAGGTAATTTGTATGGTATTCATTTTCTTTTAAAAAGATAGTGATCTTGAATAACACTCAAGAACCAGCTCTTGATGCCAATTGAAAACAATGAGAACACCCATAAAATAACCAAGAGGGGGGTGAATTGGTTAAAATAAAGTCTTCAAAAATTCTTTAAAACAAGCAGCGAATTAGGATCTTTATCACAATAAGAATGTTTCAATCAATCAATCCACTCAGTTCAAGAATACAATTAATAAAAACTTCACTTCTTGAGTAATAACAGATTTCACCAAAAGAATCACAAATTAAGATAACAAGAAGAGACTAAAGAATAGAAATCAACACAAGAACTTATACTGGTTAACCCCTCAATAAGAGAAGTTACATCCAGTTTCTTTCAACCAAACCTTGGTTAGAGTTCCACTAAATCAAACTCTGTTCTTTACAAGCTTTTACAACTGATCACCTTTATCAACCCTATATAAAGAAAAAAAATCTAAACCCTATAGACTTCTAATGACCAAGAACCAGAGAACACTACTCTGTTCTTCACTCTAGAGAACCTTACTCTAGAAAAAGCTTTAAAGAACATCTTTGATCTAAGAACTTACAAGAAACAAAAGTACACAATCAAATCACTATAAGAGTTTAAGAGAGATACAACCTCATGATCCTTAGAAGATGAATGAATGAGTTTTACCGAACAAACTCAGGTTGAATGTAAGCAATTCTTGGAATCAGCTCTCTTTGAATAACTCTTGACAAATCTTGTTCAAACCAACTGATCAATGATGCATGAGTTCTAGGTTTTGAAGCAAGATCAATGTAACTTAGAATCTATTTTCTCAGATTGTGAGAGCTTTTGTAATTAATGAGTATTTCGCAAAATCAAGTTCTATAAAAAATAAAAGACTCAACAACTTTTTATAGAAAACATTTATAACTGAATGTAATCGATTAAATCACCAATGTAATCGATCAAATTATCATATGTATCGATTAATATTCCAAGTAGTCGATTAAAGTGTTCTTAGCTCAATCTCGAAAAGTTCAACAAACAATGTAATCGATTAACACGAGTTGTAATCGATTAAAACAGTCAGGTTCAGTTTTGAAATAAGTATATGTAATCGATTATGATTGAGTGGTAATCGATTAAGGCAGTCATGCATATTTAGAAATGAACTTATGTAATCGATTACAGTAGAGTGGTAATCGATTAAGGCAGTCATGCATATTTAGAAATGAACTTATGTAATCAATTACAGTAGAGTGGTAATCGGTTAAGACATATAGTTATGATTTTCATTTTGTGTTATGTTATCGATTATGATTAGCTTGTAATCAATTAAAGTGTTCTTCATGGCTTTTTCAGAATATAAATAGAATATGGTAATCGATTATATCCTTGTGTAATCGATTAAAGCAGTGTAAAATGAATTTTTCAAAAACTTCACCATGAGAAATTAATTTCTTTTGAAAACATGAACAACTTTAATGCTTTAGTAAAATCATGTATACATGTTAACGATCATGTTCATGCAATGCAAGGATCATAAGATTAGCCTGTCACACACTTAACAAATTACAAATGCCTTGGCATGTGACAAGCTAAAATCTTTCTTCCAAGACACATGCTTCATCCTTGACTTGATCTTCTTCCAACTCCCCCTATATCCAACAGAAAGGTTCATCATCTACTTGGCGTAGTGTCGCTAGTGCAGCGGAAATCAACCTGAGTTCAGCTGGTCGCGTATTGTGCATTGAATTTTTCGACAAGGTGTCGAAACTGTCAATGAACTGTTCAGGGAGACTACCATACTATGCTAAAGCTGCCCCCTTCAAGGAGGTAGGGAACACTAGGCATATTATGGCGTCGTTGTTTGTGTAAAGGTTTGCCTGTGATAGGAAGGCATCCAGGTGTTTGTCAGGGTCGGTGGTGCCATCATACCTCTCTAAATGTAGAGGTTTCCACCCGAACGGGATATCGACTTCCTTGATGCTGTCGACGAGAGGATTGCGCCGTGTGTTATGTCTCTCTAGTTGGTAGTCCTGTGTTGAACTACGAATACCTAGAGGGTTGACATGTTGTCGAGGATGTGATTCTCCTTGCGTTTGTTCTTCTCTAGTGATAGGGGAGCGTTTATCTCCCTAGGGATGTCTTGCTCTGGTTTCCTATTGATCGCGATCAGCTTTCAACCTTCGAATTTCTTCCTGATATCTTTATTCCATCTCTGCCATGTGGTTATGGAGTTGTTGAATGGTGTCGGCATTTGTCATAGTAGTCTGCGGAGGGTTAGACACTTTGATAGGGGTGTCACGTCTAAAGCTGGAGCGTGTATTGACCATGCATGTGTGTCGATGATTTGTCTGGGTGTGAGGCCGCAGGGTAAGTTTTACCGCAGCCCCATGGTGTAACACCTCGACTTACCATCTTGTTATTTATTGATTTTTAATGAAAAATTCTTTTCAACTTGCTTAAAAATATCAAATCAACGTTACTAATAACATATCAAAAAGATTTCCATCACTAATTGATAATTATAAATCTGATATAAAATAAAATACAGACTGATATCAATTCTATTACATAGTACAAATAACTAAAACATTTTGTCATAACAGAACATCTTTAACTAAACACCTTCAACAAAATTCTTTTTCCAATTGTCAGCTCGCCAATCTTTCTTTACTGTTCATCTGCTCGCCCAAATAAAATTGAGGTCATAGCAGGTGTCAACCACAGACACAAAATATAGGGTAAGTTTATGATAAACATAATTCAAGCAACAGATTATATTAAAGATGTAGATATTCATAACAACATCCTCAAAATTGCAGTTCTAATTTTTATATGATGCATGATTCTCTTAAACTCTTATCATGTGGTACCAATTGTCAAGATAGCCCCATCCCAGTGGCACATAACTGATCTGACCAGTCAGGGTCTCCCGATGCTGCACAGGTTCTCACCCACACTTCATGTGATCATCATGTGTGGCGTGATTTCCCACCGCAAGAGTCACCCCCCAGCTCAGACTCCTCTTGTCTGAACGCATGGACTCAGTTCCTGTAGCTATCTGACACACCTCCTCTCTGAGGCACACCTCCACTCTGAGGCAACTTTTATGTGACACATGAAACTGATTCACTTATGCATAACTCATTCATTTTATCAACTCATATTTATTTTCAACATCAGTCTTCAATCATTGTCTCACATACTTTACTCAGAAATTCAACATAAATCAAGTACAGAATTCAGCTTGTTATTCATGTACAGAAACTCAACATATCATTCATGTATAGAGATTCATAAAAAAAACACTCAACAAACATAAAAATTCATTCAAGCACTCAATCATATAACTATAACTTAAATCCCACAATTACTCAAATACAAGTTCTTTTTCACAGAACTTCAAACATTTATTCAAACACAAGTAACACTTAAACTATTTTTATCATAAAACTTCCCTATACATACCTTATAACCTTTTACTAAGCTTGTTTATCTCTTCCTAAAGGTGCTAGCTTCTACACGTAATTCTTCAAAGGAAGTGGGGTCTTCTTCTTACTTGATTTATGCTTTGAAAAGGAAAGGATGAAAGTGAAATGAAAGAGATGGGAAGAAGAGATTCACGTGAGTTGTTGTAGAAATTGAGTCTTGAAAGTGATTTCCATTTAAGGCCCTCCTCCCTTTATATAAGGTTTGGAAAATAATAAAATATTTAAAGACATAATTGTCCTTTCTAGCTTGTTACTCTCATCTAGTTCCATTATAACTTAGTTTCTTCTCATTCCATTACATCTTAACTAAACTCATAATTACTCTTCTAAATATCTTTCCACTTTATACAAAAATCTCCTAAGTCATGATATCTTTCTTCCAAGTGTCTTCCACTTGTCCTTATATCATGTATGTAAGTCATAAAATATCTTCCCTTCCTACTCCCTCTTTCACGTGATTATCAAAGGAAGAGGAGAAGATTTTTCTTCCTTTCATGCCACCTTGTGTAATTATCTTTCAAGGCATGATGGCTTCTTATCCCTTCATTCATGGTGGCTTACAAGTGGATAGACATTTCTTAAGCTTTCATGATGACACCTTATCACTTTAATTCATGAATCTTAAGATATTTTCTACTTATTATAACTTATCAATTTTTAAATATGACAAACCACCTTACTCCCTTTTGTCCTCTACTTCACGTGAATACCATAGCCAAGGGGAATATTTTTATCTTCCCTTCCTCCTTCTATACCATGTTTTTATTTCCTTTAAAGAAGAGAAAATTGTGTGGTTTCTTTTGCATACATATGTCATCTTTTGATGAAAAAGAAAAATCTAGTTTTCGCTTAACTTTACACATGGCATTTTCTAGTAGGAAGTAAAGTTTGATTCGAACTCTTCTACCTAAGGATAATATTGAATAATAGAAATCTAGAGATTTCCAGAAGCTGACTTCAGTTACTATACAAATAACTCACAAATAGTCGATACAGAGTGCTACATAGACCTTACATACAAGACTGCTCTTATCTTTATTCTGATTGGTCCGTTCTACTTTTGACCATCAAACTTACTAAACCATTTTATTAAATAAGTCTGTACATCCTACAATTAAGAGAAAATTCCACAGATTCTATTTATCATTTTTCTATATTTTTCTGCTGCTTGAATTTTCTTGAATAAAGTTTCAAAGTTATTACCTTATAAATTTCATAGAAATTCTATTATGAGGTTTTCTATCACAAAGTATTTTGGTAATTTGTCATTCAAGGGTATTCTGTAATTTCATCAAGTTTTCACAAAATATCTATGGGTGTCTTGGTAATTCTAGCCTCAAGGGTACTATGGTATTTTGTCATCTACCATAGGGGTATGATTGTAATTTCCAAAATATCCAAGGGTATTTGTGTAATTTTCACCTTAAGGGCATTTATGTAATTTCTGCTTTAAGGGAAGTGTGATATAGTCATTTCTCTTCAATTATTTTTGTAATGTCTCTAATTAATACTTCACACAAATACTTTAAATATAAACCAACCAAATCTCACATAACGTAACACTCACATCAATAATCGCACAAGAATAACTCATACAACATACATTTGCAGTTATTGAAATGTCAGGGTGTTACACATGGTGGGTGCCAAATGTTTTTATCAAAATCTGAAAAATCCACTTGTGAGCTACGCATGGCCAATGTGGATTCCAAATTCTGCACGTTGAGTGAGGAGTCAACCTTGTTTAGGGGGAGGACTTGCAAAACAAAGGAAAGACACTCCGACACTCAAGTAAGTATATCAATTATAGGAGAATAATTGAGTGTAATATCAGAAGGGTGTGAGTGTGAGTATTCATGTATTTACTCAAGTCTGAATGAATGTGAATGTGTCTAGAGAGAACCTGTATGGCTGTATTTATAATGTGGAATGTGGGCTTTGGATCTTGGTTTGTTAATGATCTGTTGATAATATAATAACCGATAATAACAGGTAGTTTTCTAATTTAAATAAAAGATAATGTGTACCTTATTGATATGCTGTTACTTGTAGATAAGTAACAACTTGTAGATAACTTGTGAAGATATGATATGATAAGGTGGTTATACCAATTTGAATAACCAACCATAATTGATATGCTGTTGATAAGGAGGTATGCACAATAGGCATTCGTGCTCCTGTAGAAGGTCGATGTCCATGCTCTTGTAGTAAGGCTGACGAGGAAGACAAACACGTTTGTCCAGGTTGACACTTGGAGAGTGAATAAGCACTATTAATGTAGTAGTGGTAACGTAGAGGGTGTCCACGTGTATAATGACCTTTCAATGATGGCCACGTGTATGTTTACCATTTATGGACTGTACAGAAACAAAATCGAGTCTTAGATAAGAGAAATAGGTAAGAGAAATTGAATAAAAATAATATTGTAAAGCTATAAAATTACTCTAAAAACCAAGGATACAATAATAATTCACATAAATGCATGTGTGAGGGCATTAGAAGTGTAATAGAACAAGAAAACACAATAATAAGTCATAGCCAACAACAAAAATTGAACATTTGCAAGGACTCACTCTTAGATTATCTCCATTCGAAATCAACTCCCCCAAATCTTAAACAATGATTCCATATTTGTGCCCCTCTCGTATTATCGATGCTATCAAACATATGATTGCATCTGTCACTTTTCATTAGTGACAAATTCAAGGGAAAAAAGGAGACCCTTAAAATTCTTTACGTATATAAAAAAAATGAAAATTTTTAAAAAATACTAATAAAGAAAAATAATAAGAAAAATAAATTTTTGAGTTGATATATATTTTCCTTTTTTCTAGTAGTAGGTCATATATATATAGTTTTATACATAAAATTAATAATAAATATTTTTTATTAAATTTATTATTTATTAAAAGTTAAATATTTAAATAATCAATACACTTTTCGGATCGTCTTGCTTTTCATGTATGTTAATGTTAATTTTGAAACTTTCATTAAAAAATGTATATTAAGGAAAAACTTAACATTTTAAATTTGTTATTCTTTTTTACATTTGGTCTACGTATAAAAAAAACTTATAAACAAAAAACAAAAGGGGCTTGTGGTTTATAGGGTATAAAAGCCACTTGCACTTGCCCTTCCGCCGATCTTCCAACTTTTCAGTGAAACCTCACTCTTTTCATTTCCCGCCCTGGTGCCCCTAAGCGAAGTAGCGAACGCTCCTCTTCTTTCTCTTTCTTTGTTGTTGTTGTTCTTCTAGCGTTAGGGTTTCGCCGGCGAGTGCCGCAAAAAATGGTGTCTCCGAAGCAGCTCCTGGGCACCATCGAATCTGCGCTTCTCGGCGCTTCGCCTCCGATGGCGGCGCAGCGCGTCGAACTCTCTCACGCTCTCCGCACTTCTCGAACCTCCTTGCAGTCCCTTCTCTCGTATCCCGTACGCCAATCACACTCATTTTTTGTTTTTCTTTTTTCTTGCTTTCAATTCAAATAAAAAATCAAAATCAAAATCGATGTTATTTATTTATTTATTTATTTTTTTTGAGTTTGTTGTTTAGCCCCCAAAGCCCTCTGATCGAAGTCAAGTTCAGTCAAAGTCAGTCAGGCTTCCTGATTCTCCTCCTATTTCACTTGATGACCAGGATGTTCACATTGTAAGTTAACACACTTCACTTTTTTCTACACTTTTTAGCATTTAACATGGTTTGTGTTCAAGGTTTGGTTGGCGAGATGTGTGTTCATTGTGGTATGGAGTATTATCGCGGTTTATTTTTTCCCTTCCTTTTCTAATATTTGCTTTTATGACACGTAGGCGCTCAAATTGAGTGACGATCTCCATCTCAATGAAGTAGATTGTGTTCGTTTGCTTGTATCAGCTAATCAAGAGGTAGATTTCTGCTGTTCCTTTACATACGTAACCACACAAACTTACTAGCACTAACAATGAAACCCCCATGGTTTGGATGCATAAACTTTTGAGAAAAAAGGGTTATGCATTGACAGTATAAAAAGTTTTACACAGCATCCAATCACAACCCATCATGTATAATAAGTTTGTTGGCTTTTAAAATAATTATCTTAAAGTAATTCAAACGGTGCTTTGTGATTGGATGACAGTGTAAAACTCTAAACTTTTTAGTTTTATTTTGTTACCTGATTTATTGATAGTTTGTACTTTCTTAATTATAAACTGTAGTTAGTAAAGGAAATAGTTTTCAAACAATTTGATGTGATATTGTCAATACATGCACATCTTTTATATTTAATTATTTGTTGGGCTTTATCTATAGTGGGGCTTAATGGGAAGGGAACCACTGGAAATTTTACGGCTTGCAGCAGGACTCTGGTATACAGAGAGAAGAGATTTGATAACATCCCTCCATTTGCTCTTAAGGGTATTTCTTTCTGTCCAAGGCATCACTCAAGTTTGTTTGGCCATTAGTTTAGTTCTTTAGATTTTGATAAATAACATTGTGTTGTTTTCTTGACAGGCTGTGGTGCTAGATCAGGGACTGCAAGATGATATATTGGTAGACATTCAGAAGTATTTGGAAGATCTTATCAGTTCTGGACTTAGACAGCAGTTGATTTCTCTTATCAAGGTTTGCATTGTTATGAGTTATTACATTGCTCTGTACCTTTCTGATTAAATTCTGATTTAGGGCAAAGGAGAGGCAATTTATTTTCAAATAGTTTACTATATGTTCCTTCATATAGTGGCTGTAACATAATCTGCCCTGTTTCATGGCTTACAATGATTAAGCTGTTTAAAAATTAACATGATTGGTCTTAAATCTTAGTGGGTTCGGGGCCTGACCAAAAGAAAGAATGAATGCTCAAGCTCAATGAAATGGATTTCCAGATCTTCTCCGGAAGCCAAGAGTACGAATGATTTTTCGTTTGACCCTATAACTGGAACTGGTGGCCGAGAATGATAGGGACAACTAAAAGAAAGATCGATTCTTTGTTGGGATCCTTTGTTTATAAATTCTCCAGGGGGGTGGGTAATACCCGGCGAATTTTTAATTGGAATCATAGCATCTCTTTTGGTTTTTAAAATTCTGGTTGTTTATAAACTGGCAGGTTATATTGATTATTGACAGGCTTCATATTGGCTGGCAAAAATAATCTATTAACATATATTTTTTTGCAACTAATAGAGTTAACCCCAATGGTCCTGCTTGTATTATATGTGAGTTCATATTTCGTAATTTTTGACATTGTATGATGCACAAGTATATGCCAGGCACACTGTTGGTGGTTACTATGCCCTGATACATTATGTGAATAACTGGTATATGTGTCTCAAGAGACAGGATGGATAAATTATATGATCTTAAAAGCATGGCATTGACCAGTTATCACTCCATTAAAATCTGTGGTTGTTCATTTTCTTAATCTTGTCAAGAATATTTAATATTTAATTTATGTTATGGGTATATGTAACCTTTGGATTAACCTTAAACATGTATATCTTTTTGTTAAGAAATTGCTTTCTGATTGTAGGAACTCAATAGAGAAGAGCCTTCTGGTTTGGGTGGTCCTCAGTGTGAGAGTTATGTTCTTGATTCAAGAGGTTCTCTTGTGGAGAGGCAGGCAGTGGTCTCTAGAGAAAGACTTATTCTGGGGCATTGTCTTGTGCTTTCGATTCTGGTTGTTCGGACAAGTATGTTTAGTGGTCTTTCATTGTATGCTGAATTTCTATTTGGTTGACTTTTGTGACAGATTATGCTTCTTGAATACTTGATTAATATCATGAAATAATGGAAGTTCATTGGTGAACAATATTTTCAGGCCCGAAGGATATAAAAGATATTTTTTCTGTTTTGAAGGATAGTGCTTCTGAAGTTAGTGAGAGAAATGCCACTGTAAAACATCAGGTGCATTTTTATATTCTTGCTGAGCTAAATTTTGTATATTTTATTATGTTTTTTGCTGAGCTAAGTTAGTTAGAGTTATGGTTTTGAAATCGTAATTTCTGAAGAATTAAACTGCTGCAACAAATTTCACATGGTAAGAAGTTATGCAAGCTATAAATTTTATTCATCTTCCTCTTTTGGGTTTTGTGCTGTATGATTAGGTTCCTGCACTGTCTGGCATGCTGGACCTCATATTGTTCTTTGGTGTTAACTTTATTTGTCATTTCAAAGAAGCATTTCCCTTAGAAAAAAGGTACAAATAGAAGCATGCTTTTGCAGTTCTTCTATTTCTTCTATTCAATGAAGCCAATGATGTGAAAATGAAGAACTTTTGTCTGCTTTTAATTGAAAGAAATTTGATGCAAAGATGGGAAAGGAAAGAAGGGAGAGAGGATTGCTGCAAATAAAAGAATCTGAGCCAATGTCGCCAGAATTGTGTTAAAGGTTGCAGGATTCTATGATTTTCCAACCAAATCGTGTGCAAAATCGGTTGTGGTATTGTTTTGCTGCAAGGTTGTTCTGAATCGTGATCTGTCCAAGATCTGCTCAGTCTCGATCTTCCTATTGCTTGGGTTTTGGAATAAAACCCGTTTGCTGACCTGACCCATTTCACATGTCCTAAAATCTTTTACTTTCTTCTCCCTGTCTTGTTGCTCTCTTATTAGCACAGTCTTTCACATTCTCAAACTCTTGCTTGCTTTGTCTCTGGCTCTCTGCCATAATATGATGGGGTCTGCTTCTTCTCATCTTCGTCTCACACTCTTGAAGCTTTTGCTTGCTTCTTCTGCCATAGGTGGTGCACTGGGGTTCTTCTTGTCATTGTCCTCCTTGCCTTGTGTCTTACCTCTGTTGTTGATTATGAGCATATTCTTCTCTGGTTTTGCCTCTCTTGTTCTCTGTAATAAGAAACTCCTTTTTAATTTTGTTTATTGTGGTTCTGACTTTGATTTGTCAAGTTTTAGCTTATATATGGGCTAGTTATCTAATACTAGCCTCATTTATAGAATATAAGTTAACTTTCCTAGATAATGTTACTTACACACTAATTTGACTTATATATTAAAATACTTGGAATATGTATTTTAATTCATATATTCATGTTTATGCAATTAATATATAGTCATCAGCGATCCCTAAAAATTTAGTTATTGTATATCCTGTCCAGTATTTTAACACATAATAACTAGGTATCTATAGATCACCCTTAACAAAATCCGTATTTGTCAAAATATCCTGTGTAAGTAACATATACATTATATTGGTTTACATGAGTATAAGGAAAGTTGCCCATCTAAATCTATGATATTAATTTTTAGTTTTAGTTCAGTGGTATCATTCACAAGATATTTTCCTTATCTATGTCATTTTTATCACATGTATATCTTTATATTTAATTTTGCATCTTTTAGCGGGATCTTATAATCCGTGTTATGATTGTTTGATTTACGATCTTTCATCCCCTTTCCGATCTCTGTAAAATCTGGATTTGACAACATTGATCTGGAAAACAGGAAAGTATATTAATCTGAGCAAGCAGATTCCTTAGCAGGGCATATAATGTATATATATATATATATATATATATATTTTTTTTTTTTTTGTAAAAAGAAAAGAGCAAACCAACAATATACCCTTGACTATGTGTCTGATTCATCATTCAAATATTTTATATTTTGTTCAAAAATAACAGTTAGATTGGTGTGGTGAAAAGTGAATAATTCTTTGTATTCTATTTTTCAGTTGATTTTATTTTTTATTAGAATGATAAGTTTAATATGTGAAGAAGTTAAACTTGAAGGCTGCACTTGCTTTTTTTTTTTTTTTGACTTCGGTGTCTATGCTCTTAAAATGTGTTGCTTGCTTATAATTTTCACCTCATTATTGCAGATTACCTTTTGTCTTCTCTTTGCCCTAGTGATTGCATTTGTTTCAGATGGTTTGAGTGCAGTGCCTGATAAAGCAGCTGTCCTTTCTTCTAATACTTCCTTCAGACACGAATTCCATGAACTTGTAAGACGAAAGATAATTGCTTTTTTTTTTTTTTTTTTTGTACTATTGTTTATAAATATTTAGTATCAATTTGGGATGATGTTGATGTCATTTCATGCTGAAGGTAATGACTACTGGGAATGATCCAAATGTTGAGGGCTTTGTTGGTGGCATAAGGCTTGCTTGGGTGGTACATTTGATGTTAATACAAGATGGTGTTCCAGTTAGAGAGACTATTTCAAGTGGTTCATCAAATGAACTGGGTTATCTTAGTCAATGCTTGGAAGTCATTTTCTCAAATAATGTTTTTCAGTTTTTACTTGATAAAGTTCTTCGTACTGCTTCCTTCCAGGTTCATTTCTATGCCACATTTTTGTTTTTGCTTTTGCTTTTTGATGCAATAATATATTCATTGAGAAAGAGAATAATATTACAAGAACATTGGAGTACATAGGATCTTTTGTGAGGTAAAAGAGGAAAATACAGCAACAAAAGGAATGTGAAAACATGAATGGAGCAAAACTGTCCAATCCTTCTGCATATCTCTGTTAATGAAACACTTGTGAAAGTAAATTTGCTTTAACTTCTGAAATGCTAGCAATTTGATTATATTAGAATATGTAAATTATACGACTGTGCCAACAGTTTGTAACAGGATTGTTAAGATATCTATTCGAAGTGCCCTACCCCTACATCCGATTGAACACTTCAGTCAACATTCTTTATACTCCCATATTGGGCTATGCTTGCAGAGATGGTTGACCTGGTGGCTAGCTTTGACATGGGCTATACAGCATCATTTTCCAAAACGGGAGTTTCAACAGCCAAAAACTGATGGATGATGCTCTCTATTTTTGTTGGTGGTGGATTAAAAACATGGAGAAAGGCTTTCACATGTCTTTTCACGTTTGGTCTTGGAACCTTAGGGATATTTTTTGTACTCGGGAGGATTTAATTTCCTATCACCTGTTTTGGGGGGTTTACTGTCCTTCCTTGCTATGGCACTTTAATTCATGTCTTCCATGTATTATGCTGCCATAGTTACGGTTTTGATATCATGGACTGTTTTTTGTTTTTTTCATACTTGTAGCTATCCTTATTTCATATATATAATATATATCTTTGCCAATAAAAAAAAAAGAAGTGTAAAGCTGTAATTGTAAGGGCTGGTAGCTGTTGCTAACAGCACCCCTCTGTACAGCTGTCAGTTTCTGTTAGCTGTTACAGTTTTCTGTTAGGAGTTAGTTAGTTGTTGTTAGTTTCTGTTATAGTTAGTTCAGGGGTTATAAATACCCTCTTTGTAACAATCTTCAACTCACTTTTATATTTTGGAAAATAATATTCAGAGTTTCTTTCAATTCTCTCTTCTCCTTTTCTCACTTCATCTAAAATGGTATCTAGAGCCAATTTTTTGCACTGATCGTGCATTGGTTTCTTTAGTCCTCTGTTCAAATCTCTCTCATTCTATCTCAATTTGTTCGTTCGTTCATGCGTTCTGATTCTCTGTTCGGTTCTGTGTTTGGTTTGCTCTCTGAATCGTGATTTGGTTCCTGTTTGGATTGCGATTGCTTCCAGTTCTGTTCGTGGTTGGGTTGCGACTAGGTTTTGTTCCTTTTCGTGAAATTATATCGTCGTCATCGCTTGTGGTTCCGGTTTCACCTTGTTCATTCATGGCTTCCGCTTCTGCTCCGTCAGGTTTGATCTCGCCAATTATCTTCACTGGCGTCAACGATTGTACGAACCAGTGTTGAAAGCGCATAAACTTCAACGATTTGTAGTCAATCTTATTGTTCCTCCTCATTATCTCACAGAGGATGATCGCGTTGCTGATAGAGCCAATCCTAAGTACGAAGCTTGGGAAGTTCAAGATCAAACATTTCTTGTTTGGCTCTAGTCGACACACTCAAAATCAGTTTTGTCGCGGGTTCTTGTATCTAATCATTCCTATCAGGTTTGGGAAAAGATTCATGAGCACTTCAGCTTGCACACTAAGTCTCACGCTCGTCAACTGAGAATTGCGATGCGCGCAATTTCACTCACTGATAAATCTATGGATGAGTATTTGCGAAAGATCAAAGGTTACGTGGATGAACTTGTTGTGTTGGTGTTCTAGTTCGACATGAGGAATATGTTGATGCTATCCTTGAAGGTCTTCCATCAGATTATGCGCCTGATATATCTGTTATTGAAGGCAAGAAACGCACCCCGTCGATTGCTGAAATTGAGGCCTTGCTCTATGGCCATGAAATGCTTCTAAATTACTACAATAAAGAAGCCCAAATGTTAAGTTCTCCTTCTTTGAACTACACTCAAGGGTACTCGCCCTCTAACTCATACAGGTCAGGTGATTCTGGTGCTTTCAAGGGTTCACATAGTCAACATGATTCTGGTTGTGGCAGTACAGGATCTGGCAAAGGTCGTGGCAATGACAAATATGCTAATTTTCAATGCCAAATTTGTCTCGAGTATGGTCATACTGCCAATGTTTGTCATTTTAGGACTGATATGAATTTTTCAGCCTCATGAATCTCTAGCCTTCTTTGATCCTGCCACTTTTCAGTCAATCCCTTATTCATCTGGTTTTACTAGGTCTTCAAACACTTGGGAAAATCCTAATTTGAAACCTGTAGCTTCTGTTCCTAACCAGCCAAGTGCGATGCTCACCAACACTTCTTCTCCTGGTAATGGTCTTGTCAACTCCACTTGGATTCCAGATTCTGGAGCCAACTTTCATGTGACTGGAGAATCTCATCACATCAAACAATTCAATCATTTTGATGGCCCTGACGCCTGACCAAATATTCATAGGCAATGGTGAAGGTTTAAGTATCTATTGTGCTGGTTCTTCATTTGTGTCTCCTAATGATAATCATTTTACTTTTAAACTGCAAAAATTACTACATGTTTCCTCCATCTCAAGCTCTAGGACACCTCTCCTCAGCTGTTGTCCACTTCAGCTCATTCCTCAGCAAATATAAATTCTAATGTTTCTTCCATCTCTTCTGTTTCTTCTCCTTGTAATCTTTGGCATACTAGGTTAGGCCATCCCAATGGTCATATAATGAAACTTGTTCTCAATCATTATAATCTTTCACAGTCAAATAAAAATACCTCAGATTTTTGTGCATCTTGCTGCATGGGAAAATCTCATAGATTACCCTCTTCTAACTCCACTACTGTTTATTCGCCTTTAGAACTTATATTCACTGACTTATGGGGACCCTCTCATTTAACCTCTTTTGCTGGATAAGTACTATGTGTCTTTTATTGATGCCTTTTCCAGGTATACTTGGATCTTTCCCATAAAGTCCAAAGCTGAAACCATTTCTGTTTTCCGGGCTTTCAAAACTCAGGTTGAATTGCAACTTAGCACTTAAATAAAGAATGTTCAATCTGATTGGGGGTTGAGTACAGACCTTTTTCTACTCTTTTAACCTCATTTGGTATCTCTCATAGACTCATTTGTTCTCACACTCATCATCAAAATGGTGTGGTTGAAAGAAAACACAGACATGTAGTGGATTTAGGGCTGACTTTGTTACATCATGCTTCTTTGCCCCTACAATTTTGGGATTTTGCTTTTACCACTGCTGTTTATCTGATTAATCGCCTACCTACTGCATCCCTCAATTTTGCTATTCCTCTCACCACTCTTTTTCATAAGGATCCTGATTTTAAATTCCTTAAAACTTTTGGCTGTGCATGTTTTCCTCTCTTAAAACTTATAATACTCACAAACTGAATTTTAGATCTCAAGAGTGTTTGTTCTTAGGGTATTCCAACCCTCACAAAGGTTATAAATGCCTGTCCCCTTCTGGTAGAATTTATATTTCAAAGGATGTGGTTTTCAATGAGCTGAGATTTCCTTATTCTGATCTGTTTTCTTCATACTCTAATTCTGAAAAAGATTTGAATTCCTATTTCAGTCTGGCTCCAAATTTGTCTCAACCTGCTGTATTATCTACACCTTTACAGCTTCAGGCGTCTTCCACTCATTCTCTTTCTGCCCCTCTTGTTCCTCCTGGGTTTTCTCCCATATATGTGCATAATCCTACTGTCTCATCTCCTGTTTCTCAACGTATTACTACTGCTGATCCCATTGCTGTCCCAAATGCTTCCTCAGAAATAATTGCTGTGATTGAGTCCTCCTCTGAGTCTGGTTCAGTACCTACTTCTATTCCTATTGATACTCATCCCATGCAAACATGGTCCAAGTCTGGTTTTCATAATCCCAGACTACACCCATCTCTTTTCCTTGTTCATTCTGAACCGAAATCTATGAGAAACAGGCCTTGGTAGATTCAGCTTGGCATGCTGCCATGAAACAAGAGTATGATGCTTTCTTAAAGAATAAAACTTGGTGTTACGAATAATAATAGTGAGAGGCCTGTGGTTTGGAGAGTTTTGTTCATGATGCATTGGAATGTTGCAGGGGCGTTGGTGAGGCCAAAAGGCATTACCAAATACTCAAAATGTCCCTGATGTGTGCGAAATGCAGTTTTATGTATATCTGCTTCAACCATCCTTATTTGATTATACCCAGCTTTGAGGTCGATTTTAGAAAAGAAAGTGGAGCCGTGTAACTCATCGAGCAATTCCTCAATCACGAGTATGGGGAATTTATCTGGAATTGTAACTTTGTTCAATGCCCTGTAATCCATGCAAACATGCCAACTTCTGTCTTTCTTTTTCACCAAAATAACTGGGCTCGAATACGGGCTATTGCTGGGTTTTACGACGCCAGATTTCAACAATTCTGAGACCTTTTCTATTTCGTTTTTCTGCAAATGAGGATAGCGATAAGGACGAACATTAACGGGGTCGGATCCATCTTTAAGGGGGATCTTATGGTCAGTGTCCCTGATTGGAGGAAGACTCACTGGTTCCCTGAAGACATCATCAAACTGGGTGAGAAGCCCCTGTATTTGTTGAGTTTGGTCCCCTGTTAAGTCCTTAAAATCCTCATGCGAATATCGTTGACTATTTCCTTCCAAAACAGCCACTAAAAGAACCAAAGCTGCCATCTCTACTTCCGTCATCTTCTGTAATGCATTGGAAGAAACCACCGAATAAGCAAGATTGGGATCCCCTTGCACATGAACCTTCCGTCCTTGTTGTTCAAATGACATACTCAACGTATGCCAATTTATATGGACCTCACCCAATGTTTGCAGCCGTTGAACCCCAAGAATCACGTCAACCCCCCCTAAATCGAAGATAAAAAAATCATTGATGATTGTAAAATTATCCCCTTCAATCTTTAATCCTTTGCAACAGCCACTAGAACAACGTTTATGCCCATCCCCCAAACGCACCCCAAAAGAAGGAGTAGAAGTCGATTTTATGCCTAAACGTTGGACTAAATCCTGACTTACAAAGCAGTGACCAGGAAATCGTCAATGGTGGCCTTAAATTTCAAGGTGTGTGGCTGAGTCAAATCCCCAACCGAATATAACGACAAATCCATCCATTGCAATTCTTCGCCGTGTTCTTATGCGGTTCCTGACGCGAATTCCTCCCCCAAAATTTCTTCGTCCAATGGCTCACCTTCACGCAGTATTACCACTCTTAGGATTTTTTCTTGACAGCAATGCATTGGGCCAAAAGGAAATCCACATTGGAAACAAAGCTTCTCGTCCCGACGACGATAGTATTCATCATAAGGCAGTTGTCTTGTTCCTCTCGGTCTGTTTTGGAAAAAAGATCCCTTATGGTTTGTGTTTGATCCCACTGATGGAGCCCTGTTGGTTGAAACAGCCCTGTCCCCACTCCCTGAATTAGTGGTCCGAAACGGGGAGGCCTAATTTTATGTTGCTTCCACAAGTCCATCTTTGAACTCCACCGAAACTCCTCTGTGTGAAGCTTCTTTTTGTTCCATTGCATTCAACATCTCTCGCGACATCCATGGCCGTTTCAAGATCCCTCGGGTTGTGAGGGCGAATCAGTACTCGGATATCTGGTTGTAGTCCCACTAAGAAGCAACCCAATTTAAATCGTCGACTCACTTTTGGCACCCAAGAATTTAGGGCCTCAAATTCTTGGACATACTCTTCCACCGTCCTTGTTTGCCACAACGTTGGAATGCGTTCATGAATTTCCCCCCAAAGATTGATCACTGAAACGGTGAACCAAAGCCTCCGTGAAAAATTTCCAATCAAGATCGGGGTGATCTTGTTGCAGTAAACGATACCAGTGCACCATTAGTCCCTCCATACTGATGTACGCAAATTGTAACTGCTCAGCCATGGCGGTTCAATGCAATTCGAAAAATTTTTCCGCTCTTGAAATCCATCTGATTGGGTCTTGTCCTTCGAAGGTTGGTAATTGCAACTTATTGGACCACAATTGGTCACCGTTAGATCCAGTATTGGTGCCCTCGCTCCTATCATCGCAGTTGTTATCTTCCGACTCCTCCGAGTTGGTCTTGATTTTCTTTTCCCAGATGGATGCGCAAAAATCTTCGACTCCTTCAAACTTGAGAGTAATCTTGGCTAACACATCATTAACCTCCTTTTTGAACAATGCCAAAGATTCGCTGGAATGAAGTGACTTCTCCAACGTTGCAATTCTTGCGTCATCGAAAGCCATTTTCTCCGATTACAGATCCGACAAGTGACTTCTCCAACCATTTCTCCGCAAGTTTGTGCTGGTTTTCTTTGACGACATTCTGATTTACAACAAAACATGGGAAGACCACCTACAACACATCGAAACAATTTTATTGGTTCTGCGTCAACACCAATTTTTTGCTAATTGTCAAAAATGCGCATTCAGTTAGTTACAGATTGATTACTTGGGCCACTTAATTTCTGCTGCATGAGTGTATGTCGATCCAGCAAAGGTCCAATGCATGCTTCAGGGGGAGGTTGGTATTATCGTCCTCCTCTACTTGGATTCCTTTATTTTTGAACGAATTCCTTGCTTCAGTCACTAGAGGACATTCTGGAGTGTTCCGTACTTACCACCGTATGGCTCAATCTTTGTTTTGGATGGGCATGAAACGTCAGTCACTGATTTCGCCGCAGCTTGCTCGGTCTGTCAGCGAAATAAATATTTGACAGCGTCGCTGGCGGGGCTCCTGCAACCTCTTCCAATACCAAATGCTATTTGGGAAGAATTGAGCATGGACTTCATCACTGGCCTTCCTAGATGCTGTGGGTATAACACCATTTTAGTAGTGGTTGATAGCCTTAGTAAGTATGCTCATTTCATCCACATCAAACACCCTTATATAGCCAAAATGATTGTAGAAGTATTTGTTCGTGAAATTGGGCGCCTCCATGGCATTCCTATCTCCATCGTGAGTGATCCTGACCCTGCATTCATTAGTAATTTTTGGCGTGAATTGTTTTGGTTGCAAGGAACAGCGTTGAAATTTAGTACAGCCTACCACCCGCAAATGGATGGGCAGTCGAAAGTTCTGAATAGAATATTGGAAACTGACTTGCGTTGCTTTTGCTGTGAGCAACCAAAAGAGTGGGGATCCTTTCTTCCTTGGGCTGAATTCTGGTACAACACCAGTTATCAATTTGCGGCAAACACTACCCCTTTTTATTCTGTTTATGGCTGTGCTCCCCCTGCCTTGTCCAGATTTATTCTGGGCGAAACATTAATCGAGTCCATGGCACAGGATTTACTTAGTTGTGATGAAGCCTTAAAACAATTAAAGTTTCATCTATCTCGTGCTCAGGAACTTATGCGGCGTCGAGCGGATAGTCATAGAAGCATATCTCCTATTGCTGTGGATGACTGGGTGTATTTAAAGATATGTCCGCATAATCAGAAATCTTTGGGAGGAAAATTGAACCCCAAGTTAGCAGCTTGATATTATGATCCTCTTCAGGTCCTTAAACAGGTTGGACAGGTCGCATTCCAGTTGAAGCTACCTCTTGAATCTCGTTTACATCCTGTGTTCCATGTTTCACAATTGAAACGTGCGATTGGAGCGCATGTGTTGGAACCGGTTCTCCCTGATAATTTGGAGGTCAACCGTGAGGCTTATGTTCCAGCTGCTATTTTGGATAGATGCAAAGTGCTCTCCCAAGGGGAATCCGTGGATCAGATCTTGGTTCAGTGGCAGGGTCTAGCAAGGGAAGAAGCTTTTTGGGAGTCTCTATCTACCATTCAGCAGCAATTCCCTTTTGCCAACCTTGAGGACAAGGTTGACGTTGAGGAGGGAGGTATTGTTATGAATAATAATAGTGAGAGGCTTGTGGTTTGGAGAGTTTACTCGTAGAAATAAGCAGGCCAGTTAATTAGTTGTGATTGCTGTTAAGTAGTTAGTCAGTGAGGTGGCAAGCCCACCTATAAATAGCCGGTGCTATGTGTTGTAGTGGACAGCTTTTGGTATAATTGTGAGAAGGGACAATTCCCTTGAGAAGAGAGTTATCTCTTGTGCTTGTACATTCATTCTTTAGAAATAAACAATCGAAGTATTATTCAGTAACTTCCTTCTTCAGTCCTGTATCTGCTATACATTTGTGTGGATTTGAATAGAGTTGGGAAAACAACCCCAACACCTGGGATTTAGTTGCTCTGCCTGCTAATTGACAGGCTGTTGGATGCAAGTGGGATTTTAGAGTAAAAGAACATGCTGATGGTTCTATCAATAAGTTCAAAGCCAGGTTAGTTGCAAATGGCTTTCATCAAGTTCAGGGTTTTGTAACTAGGGGAGGATAGAAATGTGATGTTTTTTGTATGTAGACCTATTTTGATAGCAGAACTCAGGGGGCTTTTATCATGCTTCAATGGTTCAAGCTTCCTTAGTTCTGTTATGTTATTCTAGGGTATTGGTATGCAGTACTTCTTGTAATGCAAACAATTCTTTTGATATATATATATATATATATATATATATATATACACTTTATTTTTGCTGGCCAAAAAAAAAAAAATCAAGTTCAGGGTTTTGATTTTCATGAGACATTCTCACCTGTAATTAAACCTGTTACTATTTGTATAATTCCCACTCTTGCCCTATCACGCGGGTGGGAACTTTCAGCTTGATGTGAACAATGCTTTCCTTAATGGGTTTCTTGAAGAGTCTGTATACATGACACAGCCACCAGGTTTTGAAGATGCAAATAAATCCTTGGTCTGCAAGCTTAACAAAGCTCTTTACGGGTTAAAGCAAGCACCAAGGCAGTGGTTTGATAGATTAAAATCCACTCTATTTCAGTTTGGGTTTATGGGGAGCAAATGTGACCCTTCCCTTTTTATCTACAAGCATCAGTCACACACTGTTTATCTTCTGGTTTATGTAGATGATATTATCATTACTGTAAGCTCGACTGTCCTCAATCAGCAGCTCACAACTAGACTCAATAATGCTTTTTCACTTAAGCAGCTTGGACATTTGGATTATTTCTTGGGTATTGCGGTGAAGTATCTGTCCAATAACTCTATCCTTATGACTCAAAGCAAGTACATTCGTGATTTGCTACATAAAACTCACATGGCAGAAGCTCACTCTATCTCTTCCCCCATGGTCTCTAATTGTAAGCGGTCTCGGCATGGTGCTGATGCCTTTCATGATCCTACTTTATTCAGGTCAGTGGTGGGTGCCATTCAATATGCTACTCTCACTAGACCAGAACTCAGTTTTGCTGCAACAAAGTTTGCCAATTTATGGCTGCTCCTCGACTTCCATTGGGCAGTGGTCAAGAGAATTTTAAGGTATCTCAAGGGAACCTTATCTGATGGGCTTCTGTTTCAACCTACTAATATCAATCAGCCATTGGTTCTTCATGCCTTTTGTGATGCTGATTGGGCGTCTGATGTCGATGACAGACGTTCCACATCTGGAGCTGCTGTTTTTCTAGGCTCAAATTTGATTTCTTGGTGGTCCCGCAAGCAAAAAGTCACAGCCAGGTCCAGCACTGAAGCTGAGTACATGAGTTTAGCTCAAACCTCTGCTGACTAACCTGGGTTCATGCTCTCCTCACTGAATTACAAGTCTCCTTCACTACTCCTATCATATTTTGTGACCATCAGAGTGCTGTTTCGATTGCTCACAATCCTGTTTTCCATAGTCACACCAAACATATGGAAACAAATGTTTTCTTTGTTCGATAGAAAATTTTAGCCCAGCCGCTGTCTGTTGTGCATATTCCTGCCCTTGATCAGTGGGCTGATGTTCTCACTAAGCCACTTTCTACCGCCAGATTTGATGTTATCAAGAGCAAACTTAATGTGAAAAGTATTTCTTCTGAAAACTCTTCCCCTTGAGTTTGAGGGGGGATATTAGAATATGTAAATTATACAACTGTGCCAACAGTTTGTAATAGGATTGTTAAGTGTAAAGCTGTAATTGTAAGGGCTGGAAGCTGTTGTTAACAGCACCCCTCTGTACAGCTGTCAGTTTCTGTTAGCTTTTACAGTTTTCTGTTAGGAGTTAGTTAGTTGTTGTTAGTTTCTGTAATAGTTAGTTCAGGGGTTATAAATACCCTCTTTGTTAAAATCTTCGACTAACTTTCATATTCTGGAAAATAATATTCAGAGTTTCTTTCAGTTCTCTCCCTTCTCCTTTTCTCAGTTCATTTAAAAGATTAGGTAAGTGGAAAGACATTTTCTCAAGTAAACTATATTAAATGAGTTATAGTAGAACTGTTGTAGTTATGTATTTACTGTACCTTTGCATGACTATGAATCGTGACTAAATTTTCTTGATATACTGTTGAGTGTTGAGACAGCTGCTTGTTGTCCTACAGACTGAAGACGAAGATATGATCTACATGTACAATGCTTATCTGCACAAGCTGATTACGTGCTTCTTGTCTAACCCTCTTGCAAGAGACAAGGTAATTTATTTTTCCTGCTACTACATATATAACAAGATGATTTTGTTGATTGAGTGCACAGATCTGGCTAGGATTTGGTTTTGGTTCTCAAACTACTGGATCATTGTTAATTATTGTATTTAAGCCTCATATCTCTTCTCTAGCAGTTGAGTCATTGAATTATTGTCTGAGATATCATGATGGAAGGATTTTGTGTTATTTCCAACTTCAATATTTCTATTTGACCTGTTCTCTGTACCTTCCATATATATGTTGGTTAAAGTTCGGTTGCATTCAAAATAAATGGAATTTGACAATTGAAAGGTGGGTTTTTCCCATTTTACTTTGCGTTATTCCTCATTTTTGTACCTGGTTTCAATATTTCAATATAATGACAATGAAATGCTCAATGTTAGCGGCCTTAAAATCCAGAGGTGGTATGTTTGGTGGATAGCATTGACATGGAGCATTTGGTTTCACCGTAACAGGATTGTTTTCCATAACGAAAACTTCAATGGATCTAAGCTGTTGGAGGATACTTTATTCTTTTGCTGGTCTTGATTAGCTAATTTGGAGAAAGGATTTAATATCCCCTTCTATCATTGGTCTAATCATTTGAGAGATGGGTTTTGTTAGAAGGTTTTTCTATATGGTTCCTTTTAGTTTTTTCTAGCCTCATGTGAGCTTACCCTTAGGTTGACCTTTGGCACTTTAATTCGGGTTGTCACCATGTATTAGGTTGCCAAAGTTCTGGTAGGCTCCCTGGGGGTTTTTTCCTTTTTCAGTACTACTTGTACTCATCTTTATCATATATAATATATTTATTATCTTTGCTGATAAAAAAATGCTCAATAGCTCACTTTTCTATTTTTTCAGGTTTAGAATGTGATGATGGTTAGGAAGTTTGGATGAGGACTATATTTTGTAGTCTTAGCCTGAGTATAATATGATTACTGGACATCACTTGCAGCTTTTAGATCTTTCCTATTGTTTCTTTCCAACCATTAGTTTAATACTAGATGTTTGACTGTGATTCTAATTTTAAAAATGATTTTACTTTTTTCCACCTTAAGGTTGACCTTTTGGTGCAAACCATTATATAATATTCATTTTTGTTCTTGAATATTTAGTTCTTTCAGTTGCATTAAATTTTTTTTGAATAGTGAAATTGTAAATACATATGGCAAAAATAATATTTCTTAAAATTTGGGCTTATGGACTAACTCGACCCAACAAAACCGATTTGTAAGATAAGGACCGTCCAAGCTTTATAAGTTCTATTGAAGCTATATCTCTAGTCAATGTGGGACTAAACAACCGCCCTTGAGGCTGCAATTAAGGCGGGCTAAGGGTGACCACAATTACGGCGACTTTTCAATAATATTGTTTAGACAATTGTTTCAATATTTTCTTTCTATGTTGGTATATCCTTTGTCTTAAAAATATTTAGTTTTGTACTTACCTTTTTGTTTATAAATTTTGCAGATAAAAGAATCCAAGGAGCGGATTATGAGTGTGCTTAGTCCATACCGAGTTGTTGGATCACATGATTTTGCACAGGACAGTAATTCAAGTTCTCTACATGGCACTGAGATGGGCCCTTTACCATTTAATTCAATCTTGGACTTTGTGAGCGAAATTTATCAGGTCAGTTTGACCAAGTGGTTGATGCCAGTTATTAAGGTTTTGCTGCTGTTAGGTGACCCTTTTTCCAAATTACATTATATATTTGCTGGAAAATAATCTGTATAAGCTATGTGGTTGAATGTTGATAGGGTTTTGTGTGCATAATTTTTTAAGGCTAATCACATTAAAGTCATGTGCTTGGCTGCTTTTAAGGCTTTTTCTTGCGTCATGACCTTTAGTTTTGTCATAAGTTATCAGAAAGAACCAGAGCTCTTGTCGGGCAATGATGTGTTGTGGACATTTGTAAATTTTGCTGGAGAGGACCATACGAATTTCCAAACGCTTGTGGCATTCTTGAATATGCTGAGCACCTTGGTAAGGAAAGGAAATTTTTTTATTATCTTAATGCGGATCAATGTTGCAAAAAGGTGGGGAGATCGATGAGGATGTAAGTCATAGAATTAAAGCAGGGTGGATGAAATGGCGGAGTGCATCGGGGTTTTTGTGTGACCGCAAGATTCCTATTAAGCTAAAAGGAAAATTCTATAGAACAGCTGTTAGACCGGCAATGCTTTATGGAGCGGAATGCTGGCCAGCACATAGGCAACATGAGCATAAAATAGAGGTAGCAGAAATGAGGATGTTAAGGTGGATGTGCGGATACACGAAGATGGATAAGATAAGAAATGAGGATATTCGACGAAAGGTATCAGTGGTACCAGTATGTGAAAAGATGAGAGAGCATAGATTGAGATGGTTTGGGCATGTTATGAGACGACCATTAGATGCTCCTGTTAGAACAAGAGTATGTTACCAAGAGCTAGATACAAAGAGAGGTAGAGGTCGACCAAAACTTACCTGGGGAAAGGTAGTTAAACAAGACCTAATGGAGTGGGATTTAGATTGGCGGACGGTATGTCTTAGGACGGAGTGGAGAAAAGCTATAAGTCTGATGGAGGGTTAAACCCTTTAGTAGTTCTATGTTCCAGTTGTTCCCTGTTTTAATTCTTTTCTTCCTCTTTTCTCTTCTCCTCTCACCATTCTTTTATATTTAACTCTGTTTCTCTCTTTTGCTTTATTTTCGATTTATCATTGGGTTCATCTACCACCGACCCCAATTAATTTGGGTTAAAGGTGCTGTTGATGTTGATGTTGATCTTAATGCTGATATCATAATCTTGCTCTGCAACCTTTTTTATACCATTTTATCTTGGGACACTGCTTACTAGGCTTGTAGTCAAGAAGGTGCTTCAAAGGTTTATGAGTTGCTGCAAGGTAAAGCATTCCGCTCAATTGGATGGAGCACTTTATTTGAATGCTTAACAATTTATGATGAGAAATTCAAACAGTCTCTTCAAACTGCTGGAGCAATGCTGCCTGAAATTCAGGAGGGGGATGCCAAAGCCCTTGTGGCATACTTGAATATTCTAAAGAAGGTTTATTCTTGCGTATTTTCTTATGTCACTTTATATTGAATCCCTTCTATTAATGTTTTTTCACCTATGCTTAAACTTGTTCTTGCTAAAATGTAAATTGTTCATTAAGCTGTGTGAAGAAGGATAAATTTACAATAAGAACTCCTTGGTTTAAGTTTATGTGGTGTCTAATATTTCATTGTTGTATGAGACTTTGCCTTTTTGGTTTTTATCACAATGCTTTTTACTGTGCATTTCTTTTATATACAGGTTGTAGAAAATGGGAACCCAACAGAAAGGAAAACCTGGTTTCCTGATATTGAACCATTGTTCAAACTTCTTAGTTACGAAAATGTTCCCCCTTATCTTAAGGTATGGCTGTATCGCGATGTTCTTACTAGAAAGTAGAAGTATCATTAGATTGGTTTTTGATTTTATGGAGAGCTTGGATTTCCAATAGAATTGTTTACATTTTTTTTCTAAACAAGATACTTGTTAATATAGGGTGCTCTAAGGAATGCAATAGCCACATTTATTCAAGTCTCTCCAGTGCTGAAGGATAGCATCTGGACCTATCTTGAGCAATATGATTTGCCAGTGGTTGTTGGGCTTGATATCCAGAACAGTCCACAATCTATGGGTACTCAGGTTGGTATATCTTTTCACCACCTTAGAAATTATTTCCTTCAGGTTGATATATCTTATCACCACCTTAGGTTGGTAAGAACCAACTCTTCTAGAAGCTTAGGCTGTTAGGTGCAGGCCGAACGACTTATACTTTATATCTCTTACACACCGTCGCATGTTAAAAGATTTTGAGCTCAAACTGCAGCCAAAGCATTTCCAGAGCATAACTTGAGTTGAAAAGTAGTTATTTATGAAGAATGGGATTGAACTCGCCTATCCTGACCACTTGGTCAAACAGGCTTTGATTCCAAATCGAGAATCAACTTCCTAATTTAAGTTGTTAGAAAAATTAGAAAGAGATAATCGAAAAGAGAAATAGAGAGAGAGGAGAGAGAGAGAATTTGTGAGACTTATGAATTCTGATATTATTATTCCCAACTGTTTTCAGTTACACTGTAGTTTATATAGAACTGTGAGGCTTGCAGAGCAAGCTACACAGACTTGTAGAAGAAGATTCTAAGGCTTGCACAGCAAGCTTCTAGTTAGTTAGGTGCCAGCTGTCAAGGACAGCTGGATAACTAACTAACTTACTCTAACTACTCTGAACCGAGTACAATACTCGCATACCGTCCCCCACAAACTTAAGGTGGGTGAGCTTGAGAGAGCTCAAACTCCTCAAGTTTGTCCCTAATGAACTGAAATCTAGTGGATGAGGGGCTTTGTGAGAAGATCTGTCCACTAATCCTGAGCTGGCATGTGAACGACAGAAGGCTTGTTGCTGAGAACCTTTTCTCTGACAAAAAAGAGATCAATCTCCATATGTTTGGTCCGGGCATGAAGAACAGGATTACGTGCCAGTGCAACTGCACTTTGATTGTCACAGAGAATGAGAGGTTTGGAAGAGGGCACGCCAAGTTCTTGAAGTAAGGTTTGAAGCCACAGAATGTTTGCTGAAGTCTGCGCTAAACTTCTGTACTCTGCCTCTGTGCTAGAGCGAGTTACCACCTGTTTTTTCCGTGACCACCACGAGATCAGATTTGGACCTAAGAAGATGGCTGCACCTGAGGTGGATCTTCGGTCATCAGGGTCAGCTGCTCCTAATTCTGATGGTGATTTCATCTCCAAGGCTGAGTATGAGCAATTTCAGAAGGTGATGCCTCAGTTTGGTGAAGCAACTAGTCCTGTTGCTCAACAAAGTACGACATTCCATGTTAATGGTAGTAATCGTTGGATTCTCGATTCAAGGGCTTCTGATCATATGACAGGTAATGCAACCTTGTTTTGTTCTTATACCTTACTATCAATTGTCACGAATAAGAATAGCCGATGACAACTTCTCTACTATTGCTGGAAAGGGATCCATTAAACTTTCTGAAAACATTACTTTGAACTCGGTCCTTCATGTTCCCTCTCTTACTTGTAACCTCATCACTATTAGCAAACTTACATCTGAGTTAAATTGTGTTGCGAAGTTCTCTGTCCATACTTGTGTTTTTCTGGAACAGGACTTGGGGTTGAAAATTGGCAGTGCTAGAGAGGAAGAAGGACTTTCCTATTTTGAAAAGGATCCTAAAGAAACAAAATTTTTTTGCGAACCACTCATTATCTTTGTCTAATGATTGTAATGATGTTTTGTTAGGGCATCGTCGGTTAGGACAGCCAAATTTTTTTTATCTTCAGAAGTTGTTCCCAAACTATTTCTCAATAAAAAACCTAGTTCTTTTTCTTGTGATATTTGTCAGTTTGCAAAGCATCCTCGTGTTTCTTATCCTCCTAGAGTTCATCATGAATCTTCTCCATTTACCTTGATTCATACTGATATATGGGGCCCAACCTGTGAGAAAAATATCTTCGGTGCTTGTTGGTTTATTACTTTTATTGATGATCATTCTAGGGTATGTTGGTATATCTTTTAAAGGATAAGTCAGATGCTACATCCACCTTTAAAAACTTTCATGCTATGATTCAAACTCAGTTCCAGACCTCTATCAAAATTCTTCGAACTGACAATGGTACTGAATATTTTAATTCTGTTCTTGGAGACTATCTCACCCAACATGGTATTCTCCATCAAAGTTTTTGTCCTAATAGCTGTTAACAAAATGGGGTGGCTGAAAGAAAGAATAAACATCTTCTTGAAGTTGATCGAGCTCTTTTGTTTACCATGCATGTCCCTAAATATTTATGTGAAGGAATCTGGTTAAAAAGACTTCTTGAGGAATTGAAAATCTCTTATTCCCTACCTGTCAGATTGTATTGCGATAATAAGACTGCTGTCAGTAATCCAGTTCACCATGACAGAACTAAGCATGTGGAGGTTGATCATCATTTTATCAAAGTAAAATTGGAGGATGATAGTGTATGTTTGTCATATATACATACCAAAGAGCAGACGGTGAATATTCTTACCAAAGGATTACACAAGCCCACCTTTGAGTATTTGATTAGCAAGTTGAGAATGATTAATATATATCTCCCAACTTGAGGGGGACTGTGGAATATTCTAGAATATTATAAATTAGTTGTGAAATATTCTAGAATATTAGAATTAGTTGTCGAATATTCTAGAGTATTATAATTAGTTGTGGAATATTCTAGAGTATTAGAATAAGTTGTGGAATATTCTACAGTATTAGAATAAGTTGTGGAATATTCTAGAATAGTAGAATTAGTTGTATATAATGAACCCATTGGGTTTCAATATGAATGAATGAATAAGAAAATTCATATTACAATAAAATGTTACAGGGGGAGGTACGCCTCCTCCTCGGAGGAGATTCCGTCCGACGAGAGCGTGGTGGGTGTGGCGAATCATCGGGGGAGAACTTCGTTGCTGAAACTCCAGCGTTGGCTATGGCAGTGGATGCTGGTAGGAATGAGGATGGTAACAGCGGGGAGGAAAAGCAAATACCTGCGTGTCACTGTCCTGCACAGGAACCGCTGGTCCGTCAACAATACTCTGACAATAGGTGCAGCTTTCGAGCTGAAGTTGTGCATGCTTTCGGCGAGGGACTGCATCCTGCATACGCAGAGAAGGAAAAGGACAACGACAACTACGCTATTAATCAGGAAGTAAGTGTGGCTGTGGCCAAGGTTAACATGGTTTTGGGGGTGAGAGAGAAGGTTGTTAGGGAGATGGAAGAAGAAAGTGCTGGAAGAAGAAGGTTGGAGCAGGACCCACACATGCCAGACATTTTTTATTCAAAGTTGGTAGAGGCACGTGAGGATTTAGGGGAAAAGGAAGATGCAACCTTACCTGTGGGTCCTGTGTATAGATGCCTAGATGAAGACAAAAGCAGAATGTTGGGCCACAAAATAAATGGGCCCAATATGCTTAGAAGTTCAGCTGATTCTAAGTGGAAGGTATATAGCAAGATTAAGGGGAGTAAAAAGGATATTGGGCCCAACGTAATAATTGACAAGCAACGTGGGCTCACTACTCAGTAGACCTTTGAGAAAGGCAAGGAGGCTTTTGTAGTACAGTCTAATTCAGCTAATTTCCCAACAATGGCAAGTGGTAGTGGATTAAAAGAAATTGCTGACTGGGGGGACAGACAATTAGAAGATAATTTTTCTAAGAAGCAAAAATCAGGTGTAAATCCTACGAAATGTAAATGGAGAAAAGAAGCAAGTGAGGAATGGGAAGTTGGGAAAAGTTTTAGGATTAAACTGCTATAACAAGGATGAAATGATGAAAGCAATGTCTGCTATGGAAGAGAGAGACAGGACTGAGGTCTTGAGGCTGGGAAATAATGAAGGTGATCCATGAAGATTATATCCTACAACATAATAGGGCTGGGTAGGGGGGTTAAGTGGGCTGCAATTAGGAAATTGGTGATAAAAGAAAGGGTGGACATGTTATGTTTGCAAGAGACTAAAAAAGAAAATATTGATACTAAGGTATGCCAAGCTTTATGGGGAGATTCTAAGGTAAGGTGGGAATTTCTGACAACAATCAACAGAGCTGGTGGCTTATTGTGCATTTGGAGTGAGGAGGTTTTTAAATTAGACAATAAGACACTAGGTGGTGGGTTTTTATACTTGGAAGGAACATGGGTAGCAAATGACAGTAAAGTTATAATTGTGAATGTATACTCACAACGTGAGGCTTCTTTGAAAAGAAATTTATGGGAAGATCTCAGGCAGTTGAGATATGCACACATGGGAGGATTATGGTGTCTTATGGGTGACTTCAACAATATTTGAAGATCTTATGTAAGTATGGGGATTGTCAGAGGTTTCAAGATGAAGGGATGGTGAGGGAATTCAATGACTGGATTGCAAATCTTTACATGGTACAGACCAAATGGGACTGCCAAAAGTAGACTGGACAGAGCCCTAGTATCAGCTGATTGGCTTGCCAAATGGCAGGACACTACTCAAATTATTTTGGACCGAAATTTCTCTGATCATTGGCCTATTTTGTTGAGATCCTCTCTTGCTGATTGGGGCCCATAGTCATTTCGTACTGGATTGTTGGTTTCACGATAAATCTTTCAGGAAGTTAGTGTGTGATACCTGGAATACAAATGTGGTCAATGGTTTTTTTTTTTTTTGGGGGGGGGTATGCATTAAAAGAAAAGCTCAAGGGTTTGAAACAGAAGTTAAAAGTTTGGAATAAATCCCATTTTGGTGACGTTCTGCAGAAGTTGAAGAATATTGAGCTGGAGCTCAACAGGTTAGAAACAGACAATGATGATAGACAGTTGAATGTTGATGAAGCAAAGAGAAGAAAGCAATTACAGGAGGAGTTGTGGGCTGCAGCTTTGTCGAATGCCTGAATTCTAAGACAAAAAGCAAGGACTAGATGGATCAAGGAGGGGGACTGCAATTCAAGATTCTTTCACTTGACTGTAAATTGGAAACGAAAAAATAACATGATGAGAGGGGTGCTGGTTGACGGGTGCTGGATAGAGGAACCAAATAGGGTTAAAGAATATATCAGATCTTTCTTCAAGACGAGATTTGAAGAACCGATTCAGGCGAGACCTAATTTGGATGGTGTTATTTTCAAGACCATTGAACAGCAGCACAAGGAGCCCTTAATGACACATTTTGATGCAAATGAGGTGAGGAACGCAGTTTGGGCTTGTGGTAGTGAGAAGAGCCCTGGGCCAGATGGAATTAATTTTAAATTCATCAAAGAATTCTGGGATGTCATCAAAGCTGATTTTCTCCGTTTCTTGGATGAATTTTATGTAAATGGAGTTTTCCCAAAGGGTGGCAATGCATCATTTATAGCTTTGATTCCTAAAGGGCATGATCCACAGGGTTTGAATGAGTATAGGCCTATCTCCCTAATAGGCTGTGTATATAAGATTGTGGCTAAGATATTATCTACTAGATTGAAGAAGGTGTTGCCTTCCCTCATTGATTATCGACAATCTGCTTTTATTGAAGGAAGGAACTTGCTGCATAGTGTGCTCATAGCAATTGAGGTGGTGGATGAGGCAAAAGGTATAATAGAAGCTGTCTTATTTTCAAAGTCAATTATGAAAAGGCATATGACTCAGTCAGTTGGGAATTTTTGTCATACATGATGAAGCGGATGGGATTCTGTTCTAAGTGGATCAATTGGATTGAAGGGTGCTTAAAATTAGCATCTGTTTCTGTACTGGTTAAGGGGAGCCCAACTGAGGAGTTCACTCCACAACGAGGCCTCAGACAAGAAACCCTCTAGCCCCTTTTTTGTTTAACATTGTTGCGTCGGCCTCACTAGATTAATGAGATAAGTACAACAGAAGAATCTATTTGAGGGTTATAAGGTGGGGAAGAAAAACGTTGATATCAGCATCTTACAATATGTTGACGACACCATATTTTTTGGGACAACTTTGGTGGAAGACCTCAAAGCAATTAAGGTCATCTGAGGAGCTTTGAATTGGTGTCGGGGTTGAAAATAAATTTTGCTAAGAGCAGTTTCGGGGCATTTGGTATGGATGAACAGTGGATTGACAATGCTGCTTCCTACTTAAATTGTAGAGTGATGTCTTTACCCTTTTCATATTTAGGTGTTCCTATTGGTGTGAATCCAAGGCATTTTGAGACATGGGCTTCCTTAGTCAGGAAATGTGAGCGGAAACTAGCTAAGTGGAAACAGAAACACCTCTCTTTTGGGGGAAAGGTGACCTTAATAAAGTCAGTCCTAACTTCGATCCCTATCTTCCTTTTTTCTTTTTTCAGGGTTCCAAAGAAGGTATTAATGACTCTGGAGAGACTTCAAAGAAGTTTTTTGTGGGGAGGAAGCGCTGGTCAAAAAAAGGTTGCTTGGGTTAGATGGGATTTGGTTTGTCAACCAAAGGAGTATGGGGGTTTGGGTATCAAGGACTTAGCTATGTTTAATCATGCGTTACTTGGGAAATGGTTTTGGAATATGTTTCATCAGCAGGATGACTTGTGGGTACAAGTGATGGATTCGAAATATGGTGGGTGGCGGAACTTGGAAGAATCTAGGAGGTCTGGTACGAATCTATTTGGTGGAGGGATCTTAGCTTAGTATTCAAGTCGAATGAGGAGGGGAAAGAATTCCAAAGAGGGATAAAATGGAAAGTGGGATGTGGATCGAAAGTGCAGTTCTGGGAGGATAGTTGGAAGAATGAAGGGGTGTCATTGAAAGAGAAGTACCCACGACTTAATCTCATCTCTCATCAACAAAAGCACTATCTCCAACATATGGGTATATCAACACTTTCAGGATGGGAGTGGCAGCTTCGGTGGAGAAGATTTTTCATGGAGGGGGAGGTAGAATCTGCTGTCAAATTTTTCATGCTATGATTTGCATATACAACAGTAAGATATGTGGTAGTGGAAGGTTGATTTGAGTGGAAAAATATACAGTGGGGAGTGCGTACAAACTTCTTAACATGGTAGGGACAATCCTGAATCAAGATGCAGTTTTCAAGGATCTATGGAAAGTAAAAATCCCCAATAAAGCATCATGCTTTGCTTGGAGATTAGTTAGGGACAGATTGCCTACTAGATGAATCTTAATAGGAGAAATATAGAAATCAATGATACATACTGTCCTTTCTGCTGGAACACTGATGAGGATGCGGCACATTTATTCTTTAACTGTGTTAGAATTAGGCCGCTTTGGTGGGAATCATTGTCGTGGTTAAATATTATGAGTGTATTTTCTGAAACTCCGAAAGAACACTTCAATCAATACTCGTATTTTTACAATAATGGGGTTATCTCGCAGAGTTGGATAACATGGTGGATAGCTTTGACCTGAACTATTTGGTGGCATAGAAACAGAATCATCTTCCATAATGAAAGCTTCAATAGCCATAAATTGATGGATGATGCATTATTTATATGTTGGTCATGGCTCAAAAATTTGGAGAAAGGATTTGACACTCCTTTTCATTTCTGGTCTAGTAATTTGAGGGAGGCATTTGTAATCAGGGGAGTGTATAGCATTTAGTTTTTCTATCCCCTCATAAGTGGGGAGTAACCTACAATCCTGCCAGATCTATGGCACCTTAATTCACGTCCATTCCTATATTAGGTTGCCATAGGTTTGAGATTTGGTGTTAGGTTGTTTATGTATCAGTACCACTTGTACTTTGTTCTCTTATATATATATATATATTATTTTTGCTGATAAAAAACAATAGTGCTTATTTTATATTTCATCTTGTATACCTATGAAACTTTTTTACATAATGAGTATGTTTCGTCAATAATGTTACCAACTGAGCTGCAAAAGCAGTGCCGTATGTATTGTGATGCTAATAGTAGTGACTGATTAAATTTTCAAACATCTTTAGGCTATATTGAGAGTATTGAAAAGCAACAAACTATGCTATTCTTTTATTTGTTTAACATCATGTCCTTAGTGGGTCTTAAGGTTTATCTGCATATTGAAAAGCTAGAATTTTTTTATACTATTTGTTCACTTTTTTGTGATAGGTTAAATAATTAATCTATAGAAAAAACATTGGTTATAAATAGGGTTCCTCCTCCCTTTTTTAATTGCTTCTTTCGTATGCTATTGCTTCCTCCATTTATTTTTAACATTTCTCGTTCTGTCTTCACAATCATTTACTATCTCCTTGTCTCATGTCCAAGTGAACTTGTAATTCTGACAGGTTTATGATATGCAATTTGAGCTTAACGAGATTGAAGCGAGGAGAGAACAATATCCTTCAACTATATCTTTCCTTAATTTGATAAATGCTCTAATTGCAGAAGAAAGAGATTTGTCTGATAGAGGGCGAAGGTATTGGACACTGTATATTTCAAACCTTTGAGTTTTTTAAATTCATTTTTATCTTGCTTGTGCTCTAAACTCTAAAAATTATTATTTTTCAGATTTATTGGAATATTTAGGTTCATCTACGATCATGTTTTTGGGCCATTTCCTCAGAGAGCCTATGCGGATCCCTGTGAAAAATGGCAGTTAGTTGGTGCATGCCTCAAACATTTTCACATGTGAGTGGTTCAGTTATGTGTTTTGAGAAATAATTGGTCTGTCTTTGTTGTCTTTATATATAGTTGATATTGATTATTGGATTTATTGTTTTTTCTTCTCACATTTATTTGAGTTGCATTGAGAGGCTAACAGGACTTTCTATCTTTGAAATTTAAATTGATTGATGCTGATGTCTAGAATCCAAAACTATGAGCAAGCTCTGGTTGGAGCTGTTGATTATACATAATGTAATTTGCTGAACCTAAAATTGCAGGGTATTAAGCATGTATGACATCAAGGATGAGGACTACGAGGGTGTAGTTGATCAATCACGACTTTCAGCAACTAAAGAATCATCACCACTTCAGACACAGCTCCCAGTTTTAGAGTTGCTGAAAGTATGTGCTTGTAATTTTACTGTTCTGGTGACTAAGCATGTGTTTGTTATATATAAATGTTATTCTAATAAATGAATTGAAATAGTGGAGTTGTGTATTGCATTACATGGTCTGTACAACATACATATTGGCAACAGCATCAATCTCTTAGGTTTGGGGATTAGGATAAGCTATCTAAGGATACTAGGAGGGAAGAATCAACAATCCAAAATCAAAACTGAATAATATATAAACACTAATGAATAATGATTGTCATCCTTGATTTTGAATGTATTAGCTGTATGTTATGGTATAATAGATCTCGTAACATTTGTGAGATTATGAGAAATACAAATTTATTTGGCTGTCGAGTTTTAGTTTTCAATTTCAAAATTCCCACCAAATGTAGCATTAATGCATCAATTAATTTCATGTATTATATTCTAATTTTCAACGTTTAAATTAACAGTTTCTTTGATAATAAATAATTTGGTTCGTTTCAGGATTTCATGAGTGGAAAGACTGCCTTTCGGAACATAATGAGTATTCTTCTGCCAGGGGTGAATTCTGTTATTGCTGAACGCAGTAGTCAATTATATGGGCAACTTTTAGAGAATGCAGTGCAGCTTTCTCTGGAAATTATAATCCTTGTCCTTGACAAAGATTTACTTCTTTCTGATTATTGGCGTCCTCTATACCAGGTAACTCTTTCAATTTTCTGATCAATGGTCGTCACTTTGTTGTCATATTATATAGTTATATTCAAAGTGTGTTGCCTATAAAAAACTACATGAGAGAGAGAGAGAAAGAGAGAGAGAGAAGAAATGAAGAGAATTTTCTGAATTGGATTGACGCTGGCTTCAGTTAAGAGTTACGCAGCATTGTTTCAATTTATATGTAGGAGGATTACACGATAATAATAAATAATAAATGACAAATACAATTCACATGTTTAAAATTAACATACCACTATCCTATGATACATTGAACTAATTCTGATTGACTATTAATATGATTCAGTTCTCAACAATATGCTTCAATTTCCAAAACTACATCTCAAGGCGAATAGCAATTTTCCATTCTTAGCATGGATAGTATTCTTTAAAAAATGGGCTGCTGAATCCTGTGAAGATATCTACAAGTTGTCCTTGTGAGGGCTCATAAGGATTACAAACTAATCTGCAATCAAGCTTTTCTTTGATAAAATGTCTGTCCACCTCATTGCATTTAGTTTGATCATGTTGTATAGGATTATGAGCTACAATAGAGCATCATGGGTGATAGGTCCATTCCAATGTTGTCAAACTCAAGGATCTAAGTGGGGTAAAATATTGTAATTTGAGGATTGTAATTTGACTCGTAAGAGTTTTGCATATATGCAATATCATATTTATAGACAAGAAAATAACTCATAACTCATTAAATCATATTTATAGACATGCACATACATAATAGTCATGACATAGCTCATAATAAGTTCCTCTTAACAACACCAAACAGAACAGAACCAAACACTCAGAGGAACAGAACAGAACCACCTGCAGTGGGTTTGTTGCCACCCGAAGCCACCGAAGTTCCTTTGAACAACACCAAACACACCAAACAGCAACCAACACGATGGAAGCGATGGTGAACGACCAATGAAAGAAGCTGTTAGAATATATTTAGCATATTTAGCATCAGGGCCCACAGCGCCCATATATCTTGTGTATATATATATGTGCTTTGTGTGCTGAAAGCAATACATAAGATATTTTTCCTTTTTCATTCAACTTGGTATCCAAGCTCTCTGGTGGTCCATACCACCGTTCGCCGTCATCTGCTGTCGCCAAACTTTTTCGGTGACCTTTTCCGGCGAGACCCACCGGACCGGGATCGTCTCTTCTCTGCGAAACCGTTTTGTCCAAGTGCCGTCCTTTTCCGGCCAGCCATGCGCCGTCACGCACGACTTATTCTTCCACCTTCTCTCTCACGCGCCGGCGCATGAGGCGCCGTCCGGCCACCATTCACGGCCAAACTTGAACGCCAACTTCACCTTTTCCTCCATGTTCTGTTTCTGCACTTGTTTTTGAGTGGGTCCATCTTTTGCAGCCTCCTTCTTCACTTCTCTTTTTCGTGATGGCGGAGTCGTCCTCTAATGCCACGAAGGGTATCTCAGCCTCTAATACAGCACAAGGCATCATATCTACTGCTGTTCCATCCATTATTGCTGCAAAACTCATTGGCTCCACTAATTACAATAACGGGTCCACCTCCGTTAAAATCTGGTTTGGTGGTCAGGGATATTCGGAGTATCTCACAACTAAAGCTGCTGACGTTCCCCAGGAAAGAAAGTCGAATTGGAATAAAATCGATAATCAGCTTTTGATCATTCTTTGGCATTCCATTGATGTGACCATCCTTGATATCTTCTACTCTTTTGAGACCTGTTATGAAGTATGGGAGGAAGCAAAAAGTCTCTACACAAACGACATTCAGCAACTCTATGCTATTGTTTCTCGAATGATGGAATTGCGAAAATCCCCTGATCAGAAAATGGAGTCATATGTTTGTAGGGGTAGCTCCTTAATGAAGGATTTTATGGCTATGTTACCTTATGCTGCAAATGCTAATGAATATAGGAAGCAAGTAGAGCGTCTCTTTATGGTCGTCACCCTTTTTGGTCTTCCCAAGGAGTTGGAAGGTGTACGAGATAATATTTTGACCAGTGGTGACCCTACTCTATCACAAACCTTCCAGCGCTTGTTGAATCTTAAAGATGAGACCGTCTCTACGCCTACTCGGTTCAGTAATTGATTCCACTGCCCTCATCTCACATATTAATGAATCTCGTGGAAATGCTGGATGAGGTAGAGGACGTGGTCGTGGCCAGGGTGGACGTGGTCTGAGGCCTTATTGTAACTATTGTTAGACGCGTGGCCATGTTGAAGAGAGTTGTTACACAAAGTATCCACACTTAAAACCTTCTCTTGCTGCTCATATTGCTGATGTTGTCTCATCTTCCTCCTCCAGATCAGTCTCACTCTCATGCAAAATATGAGGCTTTCCAAACTCTACTGAAGAAGGCCTCTCTTCAGACTACCACTCCAGATACTGGAAATCATGTTGCCTGTCTATCTCCATCATCACTTGGCCCCTGGATACTTGACTCAGGTGCTACCGACCATCTTTTTGGTATTAAGGACCTTTTCACTTCACTTAATTACTTTGACAATTTACCCTCCTTTACCCTTGCTGATGGCACTAAGGCTCCTGTTCGTGTTGTTGGGCAAGCTCAACCAACTCCTTCCTTAACCTTGACCTCTATTTACTATATCCCTGGCATACCTTATAATTTGTTATCTGTTAGCAAATTGATCCGTTCCCTATCTTGCACCATTACTTTCTTTAACCAATCTGTTTCTGTGCAGGATCCAGGTAAGGGCACAATGATTGGAGTGGGTCGTGAGTCCTGTGGCCTATATTATTTGACGGTGTCTCCTCACTCTCCAGTTGCATGTTCCATTGTAGAGTCACCGGAACTAATTCACAGTCGTCTAGGCTACCCAAGTCTCTCCAAACTTCAATTGATGGCTCCCTTTTTGTCAAATATTAAGACCATAGAGTGTTAATCCTGTCAGCAAGGAAAACACACTCGCTCATCTTTTGCTAATAGAGTCAACAAATGAGCATCTAAATTGTTTTCTATTTATCAGAGATTTTGTGCTGAAATACAAACACAATTTGGTACTTCTATATGTATCCTACGCAGTGATAATGCTAAGGAGTATGTTTCCTCCTTTTTCTTCGAGTTTTTAGTCAAATAGGGAACCCTACACCAAACTACCTGTCCTCACACTCCACAACCAAATGGAGTGGTAGAATGTAAAAATAGACATCTTGTTGAGACTGCACGCACACTTCTTATCCATATGCATGTCCCCCTATGTTTTTGGGCTGATGCTATTATCACCTCTTGCTTTCTCATCAATCGTATGCCTTCATCTGTACTTAACAATGACATTCCACAATATCCTCTTCTCTGATTCCTCCCTTTACCCTCTCTCTCCTCATGTCTTTGGTTGTACCTGTTTTGTTCATGATCTCACTCCAGGCAAAGATAAGTTAACATCTAAAGCCTTTAAGTGTCTATTCTTGGGTTACTCTCGTTTTCAGAAGGGTTACCGTTGTTATTGTGTCGACCTCAAGCGTTACCTTGTGTCCGCTGATGTTACCTTTATGGATCAACAACCCTTCTTCGGTTCAGCAACTCCTTTATCCCAGGTTGACTATGCTTTACCCATTCCTATCCTTACTTTGTCTCCTCCGGTTGTCATTGAATTTCAGCCTGAGAACTGTCCTTTCCTTACTTATCAGCGTCGTCCTCATTTACCATCCAATGCCAACCCTACAATAGCTTTTCCTCCCATTGACTCACCAACTTCTTCGGTTATCTCATCCCCTCCGGTTCCTACACGAGAGACTACTCCCATTGCTCTCCGCAAAGGTATCTGCTCCACCCACAATCCTCATCCTCTTTATGCCTTTTTGAGTTATGATCGTCTTTCTTCATCACATTTTTCTTTTGTATCTAGTCTTTCTTCTGTCTCTATTCCTAAAACCACAGGTGAAGCTTTCTCCCATCCAGGTTGGCGCCAAGCTATGATTGATGAGATGACTGCTCTTCATTCTAACGGCACATGGGACATTGTTTCTGCTCCTCTTGGGAAATCTGTTGTTGGCTACCGGTGGGTATTCACAGTTAAGGTTGGACCTGATGGCACCATTGACCATCTCAAAGCCCAACTAGTGGCCAAGGGCTATACTCAGATTTTTGGTTTTGACTATGGAGATACTTTTTCTTCGGTTGCTAAGATGGTCTCTGTTCGCTTATTTCTTGCTCTTGCTGCCATTCGCCAATGGCCACTTCTTCAGCTTGATATTAAAAATGCTTTCCTCTATGGAGATCTGCAAGAGGAAGTCTATATGGAGCAACCTCCCGGCTTCGTTGCTTAGGGGGAGTCTGGGAAGGTGTGCAAACTCCGCAAATCTTTATATGGGTTGAAGCAGTCTCCTCGGGCTAGGTTTAGTTGCTTTAGTTCTGCAATTCAAGCTTTTGGGCTGATCCGTAGTGAGGCTGACCATTCTGTCTTCTATAGGCATAGTGATGCTAGTCAATGCATTTATCTTTTGGTCTATGTTGATGATATCGTTATTACAGGCAGTGATCATGTTGGGATTGACCAACTGAAGCAATTTCTGTTCAGCCAGTTCCAAACTAAAGATCTTGGCAAACTTCGCTATTTTCTAGGGATTGAGGTGGCACAATCCCAACAAGGCATTTCCATTTGCCAAACTGCAGAAGAGTAGACTGTAGTCTTTCAAACCACTGCTTGGGGGCCTGCTTAAGGACATTTCAAGCTTTATTCAGCTTGCACACTATAGAAGAGTCAGACTGTTGAAAGCCAGAAGCTTGAGACGTGTAAACAGTCTCATTGAGCAAGCCATTCAGAAATGCATTATTCACATCTAATTGAGCAAGATCCCACTGATTTGTAATGGCTAAAGTCAGAATTAGTCTGATAGTAATTGGTTGTACAACTGGAGAAAATGTTTAAGAAAAGTCAAAACCTTGCACCTGATTGAAACCCTTGGCAACCAGTAGAGCCTTATATTTATTGATTGAGCCATCTGCATTTTCCTTTACTCTAAACAACCATTTACAACCAATGGCCTTCCTGTGAGAAGGGAGAGACTAGATCCCAAGTATGATTCTTCATCAAAGCCTCATATTCAAGTTTCATAGCTGACAGCCGGTTTGGATCAGTCAAGGCCTGTTTCACACTCTTTGGTTCAGTGAGTCAAAAGAAGAGAGGGATTAATTCTAGATAAATGAATAGCTGACTTAGACCTAGTCTGCATAGGATGAGTATTAGCAGAGTTTGAAAAAGATGAAGATGGAACAGCAATACTGTCAGATACTGATTGTGAAGTCTGAAAAATCTCAGCAGAAGTTGATTGGGTAGACTGAGATACATCAGGATCTGATTGAACTATGGGTTTAGCAGAGACATCAGTGTGATTAATGGGACGATTGTTTGGGGAGGACTGAGATGAAGAACTAGAAGAAGTAGGAGGATTAGGTGGTTGGATATTTATTACAGGTATGGAAGGGAAATTAAAAGGAGTGGAGGAAGTTTATATGGATCCACCACCTGGTTTTGAAAAAGGAGATGGTTCAGTATGCAAGTTGAAGAAGTCTCTCTATGGGCTTAAACAATCCCCTAGAGAGTGGTTTAAGAAGTTTACACAAGCTGTGAAGGGAAGATGATTCCTCCAAGCTTAGACTGATCACACTTTATTTTATAAACACTCTGATGTTGGCAAAATTGCTATTCTCCTTGTTTATGTTGATGACATAATTGTCACAGGATATGATTGTGAGTAGATAAGCTCTTTGAAGCATTGTTTAGCTGACTAGTTTGAACTAAAAGATCTTGGAGTTCTCAGATATTTCCTTAGCATGGAGGTTGCTCGTAGTAAGGCAGAAATTTCTTTAACTCAGAAGAAATATATTCTAGACCTGTTGCAAGAAACCAGAATGGTTGGGTGCAAGCCAGCAGAGACTCCAGTTGATCCTAATATTAAATTGGGAATTGAAGATGGAAAAGAAGTTGACAGAGAGCAGTACCAGAGGTTGGTGTGGAAGTTGATCTACTTGTCTCACACTCGGCCTGATATTGCATTTGGAGTTAGCATGGTTAGTCAATTCATGCATTCTCTTAAGGAAAAACACCTTAGTGTAGTTTATAGAATCCTCAAGTACCTCAAAAACACCTCTGGCCGAGGAATGTTCTTTCAAAACGGACACAAGAGGATGATTGAAATCTATACAGGTGTAGATTGGGCTAGCTCAACAATGGACCGAAGATCCATTTCAGGGTGTTATACCTATGTCTGGGGAATTCTTGTGACCTAGAGAAGTAAGAAACAGACAGTTGTTGCCAGAAGCAGTGCAAAAGCAGAATTTCGGACTCTAGCCAATGGTATTTGTGAAGGAATCTGGTTAAAAAGACTTCTTGAGGAATTGAAGATCTCTTATTTCCTACCTGTTAGATTGTATTGTGATAATAAGGTTGCTGTTAGTATTGCTCAAAATCCAGTTCACCATGATAGAACTAAACATGTGGAGGTTGATCGTCATTTTATCAAAGAAAAATTGTAGGATGGTAGTGTATGTTTGTCATATATACCTACCAAATAGCAAACAATGGATATTCTTACCAAAGTATGACACAAGCCCACCTTTGAGGATTTGATTAGCAAGTTGGGAATGATTAATATATATCTCCCAACTTGAGGGGGAGTGTAGAATATTCTAGAGTATTAGAATTAGTTGTGGAATATTCTAGAGTATTAGAATAAGTGGTGGAATATTCTAGAGTATTAGAACTAGTTGTATATAATGAACCCTTTGGATTTCAATCCAAATGAATGAATAAGAAGTTTCATATTACAATAAAATTCAAGCAAATTTTTATTAGTGGTGGGAATATTACAATGTTTGAGAACAAGCTGTAAAACATGACTATTTGGATGATCAAGTCTGTCATGCCAAACACTATTGAACCTATTACATGGATTTAGAAGAGAATTGTCAATCTTATTAGGAATAATTGACTTTAGAAGTTGCAGGATTAACAGAATTGACAGCACTAGACAAGCAGTATGAAGCAACACCAGCTGATGATGAATGAAACTGGATGTTGGGAAAAGTGTGACCAATAGTACCTTGAAGTAACACTTCATTGGTAACTTGAGATTTGGCAGCACAGTGATTAGCATGACATTCAAAGAACACTGAATTATCTTTTGCAAATTTACTAATGGATATAAGGTTCTTTGTTATGGTGGGAACATGCAGGAGATGATTGAGAGATAAAGAGACAGAAGAATTATAAGGTGATGTAAAAATGGAAGAACCAGAAGAGTGAATTTTCAGACCTAGGCCATTTCCTATGAAAATCTGTTCTGGTTCTTCAAAGGGCTCTAGCTGTTGAATATTCTGTGACTCACCAATGACATGAGACGAGGCACCAGAATCAGGAATCCGGTTTGTAGAGTTGGACTGAGGCTGTGCATTGGTCAGCATAGCACTGGCACTAGGGTTTGCCCGATTGCTGGTATTTCCAGATTTGTAAGTATTGTTAGTCCAAACATTAGAGGGACGAGGATCACTAGAAGTCTGACCAAAATTGCCATTATGCTGAGTGTAATTCCTTTGAGATGAGGTGTGTGAGGAATAGTCAGCACTCATAGGATCATGTAGAGATAGGGCAGAATTTGTTTGATAATATTGATCATAGTGATAGTGACAAACAGTTGCAGTATGACCAAATATAAAGTAGACTTGGCACTTGGAAATTGGCAAATCAACCTATACCGGTGTGACCACGGCTAATGTTGCCACTGCTGCTGCCATCCGTATTATAGCCACCACGCGGTGAACCACCTTGAAAACCAAAAAACTTTCAGGATCTGATGGAGAACTTGACTTGTTTGGCACAATGTAATTTTCAGAATGCGAATTCACTCTGTATTGTGCATGAGTGTAATTAATCGAAGGTGACGCTGGCTGATTATTGAATTTATTTAGATGAGACTCATGAGCTAGAAGTGCTTCAACTTGCGCGATTGGAACGATTTCAAACTTACTCTCAATTTTCGCGATTATTGTAGGCAACATGAGCATAAAATAGGGGTAGCAGAAATGAGGATGTTAAGGTGGATGTGTGGTTATATGAAGATGGATAAGATAAGAAATGAAGATATTTGACGAAAGGTAGCAGTAGTACCAGTGAGTGAAAAGATGATGGAGCATAGATTGAGGTGGTTTGGTCACGTAATGAGACAGCCCCTGGATGCTCCTGTAAGAACAAGAGTTTGTTACTAAGAGTTCATCACAAAGAGAGGTAGAGGTAGACCGAAACTTACCTGGGAAAAGGTAATTAAGCAAGACTTAATAGAGTGAGATATAGATTGACGGAAGGTGTGTCTTAGGACGAAATTGAGAAAAATTATAAACTTGGAGGAGGGTTAGACTCGTTATTATCTCTATGTTTCAAATTGGTTCCTTTTTAGTTCCTTTCGTCGTCATTTTCCCCCTCCTTTCACCCTTTTTTTCTTCTTATTTTTCTTTTCTTTGACTTATTTTTATTTCTCGTATCTATCATTGGGTTCATCTACCACCGATCCCAATTAACTTGGGTTAAAGGTGCTGTTGATGTTGATCGGGTGATAATCTGAAGAAAGACCTTCAAGAATTGAATCCATGTGCTCTTGAATCATTATAGGGCTTCCTACTAAAGCAAGAGCATCAGCAAGTGCTTCGATTTGAGACAGAAACTCTCGCATTGACTTGCTTCCAAGTTTCATCCCTCGAAGTTGAGTGCATAATTGACATGCTATGGCGTTGGCTGCTTTTGGAAGTAATCATGGGTGCACTCCCGGACTTCATAGGAATGATTACAACCAATTAGAAAGAGTGGATTGAAGCCAGGTTAATAAAACCTGATCTTGCTGTTCCCATGCTTCGTATGCTGGATTTCACGTCCAACTTCACGATCTTCTTTAGAGAGAAATTGAAGCGGAATTTGAGGATTAGCAATGAATTGTTGAAGTTTGTGTGATTTGATAATAGGATCAACTTGTTGATGCCATAGAAGAAAGCTTGAATCATCAAGTTTAGGTGATATGGAATTGGGAAAAGACGATGCGGAAAGGAATGTGGTGCTGTTTGCAGCCATTGAAGATCTGACCAAGCTCTAGAGACCATATTAGAAAACTAATAGATCATATAAGAACTCTGTTCAGATCATAGAAAAAGGAGAATGGAAGGAAGATAAAAAGAATGAGAAAATATTATTGAGGGTAAGTGAATCCTGAGTTACAACACTATTTATAGAGTTGTGAATTTAGTTGCAATACAGTTAGGTAGTTAGGAAGCAGTCAGTTAGTTTGACATCTTTCAATAACTAACTTTACAAACTGACATAGTGTGCTAACTACTAGCTTGAGAGAGTGTAGTTGAATACTGCACCTCTATACAATACTCTAATAGGGTAAATATGAACCTGGACCAAAAATCCCACATTAAAGATTCCCCCGTTGAGCTGGGTCAGAAAAAACCGAGCCCACAAACGACAAATCGAATTGGATTTACGAACTGTCGTTTCCACGAGCAACCACACAATCCTTCAATAATCCATGAGAATGGTGATCCAACGTGTGATTTTGATCGACTAAGCCTCAAAAAACGCAGGATTGAATGAGTTTAAGGGTAAATTCGTGATCTTGACCATTATGGTCCATTCCGTTTAATCTTCACATTTTTTAAATAATCTTGAGCCAATGTATTTCACAAATACCATGTGCCATAGCTTGGAACTCAGCTTCAACTCAAGACCAAGCCACATCATTTTATTGTTTACTATTGTAATATGAATCTTCTTTTCATACATACAGATTGAAACCCAAAGGGTTCATTATATACAACTAATGCTAATACTCTAGAATATACCACAACTTATTCTAATACTCTAGAATATTCCACAACTTATTCTAATACTCTAGAATATTCCACACTCTCCCTCAAGTTGGGAGATATATATTAATCATTCCCAACTTGCTAATTAAATCCTCAAAAGTGGGCTTGTGTAATCCTTTGGTAAGGATAATCGCCACCTGCTCTTTTGTAGGTATATATGACAAACATACACTACCATCTCCAATTTTTCTTTGATAAAATGACGATCAATCTCCACATGTTTAGTTCTGTCATGGTGAACTGGATTTTGAACAATACTGACATCAGCCTTATTATCACAATACAATCTGACAGGTAAGGAATAAGAGATCTTCAATTCCTCAAGAAGTCTTTTTAACCAGATTCCTTCACAAATACCATGGGCTAGAGCCCGAAATTCTGCTTCTGCACTACTTCTGGCAACAGCTGTTTGTTTCTTCTTCAAGTCACAAGATTTTCCCAGACATAGGTACAATACCCTGAAGTGGATCTTCGGTCCATTACAGAGCCAACCCAATCTGCATCTGTATAGATTTCAATCATCTTCTTGTGTCCCCTTTGAAAGAACATTCCTCGACCTGAGGTGTTTTTGAGGTACTTGAGGATTCTATAAACTGCATGAATTGTCTAACCATGCTAACCGCAAATGCAATATCAGGGCGAGTGTGAGATAAGTAGATCAACTTTCCCACTAACCTTTGATACTGCTCTTTGTCAACTTCTTTCCCATCTGCAATTCCCAATTTAATATTAGGATCAATTGGAGTCTCTGTTGGTTTGCACCCAAGCATTCCTGTTTCTTGCAACAGGTCTAGAATATATTTCTTGTGAGTTAAAGAAATTCATGCCTTACTACGAGCAACCTCCATGCCAAGGAAATATTTGAGAACTCCAAGATCTTTCAGTTCAAACTGATCAGCTAAACATTGCTTCAAAGAATTTATCTCCTCACAATCATTTTTTGTGACAATTATGTCATCAACATAAACAATGAGAATAGCAATTTTGCCACCATCAGAGTGTTTATAAAATAGAGTATGATCAGTCTGACCTTGGAGGAATCCTCTTTCCTTCACAGCTTGGGTAAACTTCTTAAACCACTCTCTAGGGGATTGTTTAAGTCCATAAAGAGACTTCTTCAACTTGCATACTGATCCGTCTCATTTTTCAAAACCAGGTGGTGGATCCATATAAACTTCTTCATGTAAATCTCCATTCAAGAAGGCATTCTTTGCATCTAATTGTTGCAAGGGCCAATCAAGGTTGGCAGCAAATGATAGTAGAACTCGGATAGTGTTAAGTTTGATGACTGGGGCAAATGTTTGTTGATAGTCTATCCCATGAGTCTGAGTGAATCCCTTAGCAACCAATCTAGCCTTATACTTGTTAATGCTATTATCTGCATTAAATTTTATTGTGAACACTCACTTGCAACCTACTTTTTTCTTTCCTCTGGGCAATGCTACAGATTCCCAGGTTCCATTTTTTTTAAGTGCATCCATTTTTTCAAAGACTGCATTCCTCTATTTTGGGTCATCAAGTGCTTCTTGGATGTTTTTGGGTATTTTTGTACTGTCTAAAATAGTGTTGAAAGCACAAAAATCTGGGGATAACTTTTCATACGAGATATGATGATAAATAGGGTGAGCAGTACAAGATTTGGTACCTTTTCGAAGAGCAATAGGCAAATGTAGGTCGACTGCATCAGTGCATTCAGGTATTGGGTTGTTGGAAGTATGACTCGAGTTAGAATCTTGGCAGTCTAGAGGCTCCTGAAGTGTTTTTCACCTGCTATAAATTTTTCCCCATTTACCAGGAGCATCTCCATTCTTTGGCACAGTAGTTCGCCTTATCTCCTGCACAATAGCTCCCCCTGTCTCCAAAGGCAAAGGTAGAACAACAAACTCATTTGGAACAGACTCATTTGGTTTCCAATACTTATCTTCATCTACCCCAATAGACTCCCCTTGAAGAGAAGTCAAAGGAAAAAAGGATTGTGTCTCATAAAATGTGACATCCATAGAAACAAAGACCTTACGGAGAGAAGGTGAGTAACATTTGTAACCCTTTTGGTTAGGAGGATATCCTATGAAGACACATCAAATAGACTTAGGATAGAGCTTGGACCTTTGATGAGGAGGAACATGTACAAAAGCCACACAACCAAACAACTTGAGAGGAAGTGAAGAATGTGCCCGAAAAAAAAGGAAAGGTGTTGGTAAGACAAGATAAAGGGGAATGAAAATTTAGGACACGAGAAGACATCCGATTGATGAGATATGATGCATGCAAAACAGCTTCCCCCCATAGATATTCAGGGACATGCATGATAAACAAAAGAGCTCCAGCAACTTCAAGAAGTTGTCTATTTTTTCTTTCAACCACCCCATTTTGTTGATAGGTGTTAGGACAAGAACTTTGATGGAGAATACCATGTTGGGTGAGATAGTCTCCAAGAACAGAATTAAAATATTCAGTACCATTGTTAGTTCGAAGAATTTTGATAGAGGTTTGGAACTGAGTTTGAATCATAGCATGAAAGTTTGTAAAGGTGGATGCAGCATCTGACTTATCCTTTAAAAGATATACTCAACATACCCTAGAATGATCATCAATAAAAGTAATAAACCAACAAACACCAGAGATATTTTTCTCACGGGCTGGACCCCATATAGCACTATGAATCAAGGTAAATGGAGAAGATTCATGATGAACTCTAGGAGGATAAAAAGCACGAGGATGTTTTGCAAACTGACAAATATCACAAGAAAAAAAACTGGGTTTTTTTTTATTGAGAAATAGGTTTGGGAACAACTTCTGAAGATAAAAGAAATTTGAGTGTCTTAACCGACGATGCCACAACAAATCATCATTACAATCATTAGACAAAGATAATGAGTGGTGCGCAAAATTTTTTGTTTTATTAGGATCCTTTTCAAAATAGTAAAGCCCTTCTTCCTCTCTAGCCCTCCAATTTTCAACCCCGAGTCCTGTTCCAGAAAAACACAAGCATGGACAAAGAATTTTGCAACACAATTTAACTCAGATATAAGTTTGCTGATAGAGATGAGGTTACAGGTAAGAGAGGGAACATGAAGAACTGAGTTCAAAGTAATGTTTTCAGAAAGTTTAATGGATCCTTTTCCAGCAATAGTAGAGAAGCTGCCATCAGCTGTTCTTATTCGTGACAATTGATAGTAAGGGGTATAAGAACAAAACAAGGTTGCATTACCTGTCATATGATCAGAAGCCCCTGAATCGAGAATCCAACGATTACTACCATTAACATGGAATGTTGTACCTTGTTGAGCAACAAGACTAGTGGCTTCAGTAAATTGGGGCATCACCTTCTGAAATTGCTCATACTCAGCCTTGGAGATGAAATCACCATCAGAATTAGGAGGCACGAAACTCCTCACTCGTATTATTAGAAGAGTCCATAAGTCACCTCAAACCAAAAGAGGGAAGACCTTTTTTTATAAAAAAATTAGGCTTCAGAGTTACAGAATGATAACAGGAAAACCTGCTCTTGATACCATATTGTAATATGAATCTTCTTGTCATACATACAGATTGAAACCCAAAGGGTTCATTATATACCACTAATTTTAATACTCTAGAATATTCCACAACTAATTCTAATATTCTAGAATATTCCACATTTACTCCTCCAAGTTGCAAGATTTTGAGAAAAGTGCAATACCTTGTAGTGGATCTCTGGTAAATAATGGACCCTACATAATCTGCATCAGTAAATAAAGGTACAATACCCTGTATTTTACTTCTCCAAGTTACAAGTTTTTCTCTAAGAAACGTACAATACTCTGTAGTGGATCTCTGCTAAATAATGGACCCTACATAATCTGCATCAATATAAGCCTCATGATCTGCATTCTCATTCCTTGTGAATAATATTCCTCTTCCGAGTTTCCTTGAGGTACCCCAAAATTCTGTGTGCTCTTTCATCCCCCTTATTCACCATTGCACACAACTTCTGGTTCTGATATATTTGAAAATCATAGGCTTACAAGCTTCCTTACCTGTTCTGGGAGTAAAGCTTTGTTATATTTTTGTTGAGATATGAAAATACCTTTAATTGAGTGGGCCACCGCAATTCCCAAAAAATATTTCAGCCTCCAAAGAGCTTTAATTTCAAACTTCCTTTCTAAATGGTGATTCAAGACACGTTCCTTCCAATCACTTCTAGTCATAATGATTTCATCTACATATACTAAAACATTGTTACTCTCCTTGAAGTTGTGTGTTTAATGAACAATGTGTGATCTTCATTACTTTGCTCTGTACCCTATGCCTGCTAGAACCTTCGTGAACCATCCAAATCATTTTGGGGGTGATTGTTTGTTTCACAACCCATATAATGACTTTTTCAACCTACAAACAGAATTATGAGCAACACCTTTTCCATATCCTAGTGGAACCTCCAAATAAATTTCCTCTAGTTCTCAATATAAGAAAGCAATCTTCACCTCGAATTTCTGTAATTATTCCTAGCTATAATTTCTGTGATAGAAAGAGGAAAGAACGAATGGATATGAACAAATCAGACACACCCAATGACCGGTGGTGCAAGATTATTAGTTGCAGGAAAGTTGTTGTTGAACAATAGGAATCAATATCACAAAAAAAAAAAAGGAATTAGAGACATATTAGGCTGAAACCACATGTCTAAATGACATTATGGTGCTGGTTTATATAGACTGATAATAATTACACATAATCAGAGGAGATTACGTTTCCTCTAAATTAGACATGTTTCCTCTTAATCAAACCCTATCAAATCAATATACAATAAATGTGTTATTTATTTCAGATTCTGGACAGTTGTGATACTCCTAATTGCTAAACTCTAGAGGGTAGATGGTTAATGAGATATGTTGCTGTAAGAACAGCTTCTTAACAACAATATGCTTTCATTTTCAACGTTATACATGACACACACACATATATTTGAGTTGTATGCATGTATGTATAGATAGATAGATATGAAGTTGGTTGTTTCATTGTCTTCTTTTTGATTTTCCAAAAAAGTTTATTGTTTAGTGATAATATTGTATGGAGGCGTTGTCAAGGTATTATCCACGCACCAAGCCCAAAAGTGATGGGCTTGAGGGGGTGTATTGGGGAAAATCCAAGTCCCACATCAGTTAGGGATAGTTCCAAGTTAGAGTATATAAGTGGGGTCAACCCTCACCCTATGACCTAGCTTTTGGGGTTGAGTTAGGTCCAAACCCACATTCTAAGACAAGGAAATCAGGTGCCCCATATATATATATATATATATATATATATATATATGATTTAGCATTTCTCTATTGAATTGTTATCATTCATTTTCTGGCATTAGTAGCTTTCCAAGGGTTTTAGTTGGGATATTGGTCCATGATAGTATCTGTATTAGCAATGGTGCGTTATAGTATACTGTTAAATTAACCTTTTATTGTGTTCTGATGGAAACCAAACATCTTTGCTATTGGTACAGGTTGTGTGTGTGTAGCTAGCTAATGAGTGAATATTTTATAGCATCGGATAACTATTTATTGATGTACTGACCTTTATCGATGATCTACTTGCAGCCATTGGATATTATACTCTCCCATGATCATAATCAAATAGTGGCCCTGTTGGAGTATGTCAGATATGATTTTCAGCCAAAAGTTCAGCAATCCTCCATCAAAATCATGAGTATTTTAAGGCATTTTAAATACCTTTCCATTTTTTTATCCTCAATTTGTAATCTGATATGTTCTTCTAATCGAATATCATGCTTAATCTGTATTTGATATATATAGTTTTTTAATTGAGTGACAGCTCTCGCATGGTTGGGCTTGTTCAACTATTGCTAAAATCTAATGCATCAAACAGCTTGATAGAAGATTATGCAGCCTGCCTTGAGTTACGATCAGAAGAGCTTCAGAATCTTGAAAATAACAATGATGATCCAGGCATTCTTATTATGCAAGTTTGTCTTCATTCTTGTCACCTTTTTGTTTTGTTTTCTCTTGTGTATAATCTTCCTAAAATGGTATTTACATCTCCTTCTATATGCTTTCAGCTTCTAATTGACAATATCAGCCGGCCAGCTCCTAATATCACTCATTTACTACTTAAATTTGATCTAGACACACCTATTGAGCGGACAGTTTTACAGCCTAAATTTTATTACAGGTTTTTGTCTATTATTTGATGGTGCTTAATATCTTGATTCTTGAAAATACAACTGTGCCCTTATAATGTTATCTGCATTCTGCAGTTGCATGAAAGTCATTCTTGATATCCTGGAAAAGCTTTTGAAGCCTGGTGTAAATGCATTACTTCATGAATTTGGTTTTCAGGTTAGATATTCTTGATCTAGTGTTAACCTATGTAATATAGTAAAGAGAGTTAGATTTTTTGTATTTTGCCCACAGTCATTTATGCTTTTTCTAAAAGGAATCTTGACTTTTTGCTTGTTGCAGCTCCTTTATGAATTGTGTATAGATCCACTAACAAGTGGACCAACAATGGATCTGTTGTCAAATAAAAAGTACCTATTCTTTGTTAAGGTAAACAGTTTTTGATTTATTTGAGCCCTTTTTTACTTCTAGTTGTTTATAATTATATAATTTAATAAATTGATATATCTCTCAAACTGTTTTCCTTGCTAAAATGCAGCACCTTGATACAATTGGTATTGCCCCACTTCCTAAACGAAGTAGCAACCAGTCACTTCGTAATAGTTCCCTTCATCAGGTTGTTTTTCCCTACTTTCTCCTTCTAAACCATCTAAACCTTTACTTATAAAAGGTCTAAAGTTCCAAACATAAGTGGTTGTAGTGTAATCAGAATGATTAGTGAGTGGTTTTTTAAAATTATGTTCGATAATTAATACCAATTCTATTAAAACTATTGGGCATCTAGTCAGCATGTTGAAATATAATCCTTAAGTTTGATATTATTATCGATAACAATAACAAGTAAACACCGTTCCGAATTCAAACTGTAATTGTTTTCATTGTTTTTTATTTTTAAATCTTTAAAAGTGTAGAATTGCATAAAAATTAACTCTAATGATTATTCATTAAATGCCTTATGCATGTAGTGTTTCATGTTTACGTTATTTGTGTCTGTAATTAACATTTTTGTTTCAACGCTGTCAATTTCTGGGAAGGAGTAGGATTGATGTATTACTTTCAAACTATGCAGTATGCATATGAAGTTGGGTTTAATATAGGTTTTTGTTCCCTTGCTTCATCAGAGAGCGTGGCTCTTGAAACTTTTAGCGGTTGAACTACATGCTGGTGATGTTAGTAGCTCCAATCATAGAGAAGCATGTCAGACAATCCTTTCTTATCTTTTTGCCCATGGTATTATTGACATTGGTGGGGGCCAGGCCGTGTCTCCGTTTTCGCTTCATGATACTTCTGAAAATGCTGCTATAAGAACTGTCAGCAAGAGTAAGGTACTGATAGTCATTAATTGTTTCATGGTTCCTTTGATATTATTTACTTACATATCACATGCATATCTTGGATTTTTTAATGTTTGTTACAATTCACTGCCATCAATGTAGGAACTGTTTGGTAAAATTGCTAGTATATCTGCAAACCTTATTGTTGGATTGCTTTGGTTACGGCTGTTAGCTCATGTGCTAATTTTTGTGTGTTCGGGAGGGGGCGGGAGGATGGAATCACGTTGACACATTGCTGAAAATCAAATTTATGTCAATTATCGCATAAGTTGTGAGAAAAATAATGAGGGTTAAATGATGAATGAGAGGGGTAGAACAAAGAAAATTGAAACATTTTGGCCGATCACTTAGTTGAATGGACATCAGAGGGATGCAGATGGATAGGTTTTTATTTTAATGAGATATAGAAAATAGGGAGGGTTATGTTAGATCCTTGATAACCATTGTAAAATTTATTAGGAGGGTATTGTAGATGAGTATATGGTAGAGTTTGGAATGCTTGCCTCTCATATCCCTCCCATACCTCACAATCAATATATGGGCCAGTTTCTTGGGGCATTGAACGAAGAAATCAGGTTAGAGTTGCTGGCACTCTTACCTTTCAATCAGTACAAGAGGATCTCTGTTGCGCAGATGGTAGGAGAGAAATTGACAAGAGCAGTTGTGCTAAGAAGTTTTTCAAATCGTCGGGAAGAAGGGTGATCTTGGAGTCCATCACCTTCTATTAACCATGTGATTAGGGAATTGATTACTTCTGGAACTTTTGCAGTTTGATCAAATCAGTCACAGCAGGGAGGAGGGAAAAAAGCCCCTATCCTGGGAATATTTCCTAGAAGAATAACAGAGGCTCCTCTAAGGGTGTGCAAAGTCTGTCCTATTAGGAACTCATGGATAGGATGGGAGGAATAAAGGGTATTGTTTTAAATTCAGGTAGTGTTACAGGCACACCCATCAATGTCCCTATATGCTGTTGCAGTTGGTGGGACCAGTATTGTTACCAAGAAAAGGGTTTACTTGTAACAAGTTTAAAGCTTTTTAAGCTTTAACTTGAGGGGAGTGTTGGAAATGGTAGTACTTAATAGCAATAGTGATTCGTGTATCACACAATCATACTCACATTATAAAATGCACTTAATATTCATAGGAATTAGTATTTAGTAAGCTGCACCCATTTACTCTTAGCCTTGTAAATAGTCCCCACTTAGTCGCTACTAAGTATATCTATGGATATTTTGCTTTCTGCATTGTACTGAATAAGAGATCGTTATCATTCAAAATCTCTGTAAATTATACTTTTTGCAATTTCTAACTTGATGTATTCCTATCCTGCTAAATTCAACAATTTTCTTTGAAATTCAGGTATTAGAATTGCTTGAAATCATCCAGTTTAGATGTCCAGATTCCACTAATCAGCTCTCAAATATTGTGGCTGGTATGAAATATGACCTGCCGGTGAGATACTAGTCCTTAAAACATTAGATCTATATTTATTTCCTTGTTTGTCTGTCTCTCGTTCTCCTTTTACAGAAATGACCTATTTTAAGTATGGAATATAAGTTCCAGATGATATCCTAGTCCTTGACTAATTTCTTCATGTTCCTACGTGTTTTTGGGTGGACATTATTTTAGGCAGAAGACATACTTGGAAATCCGGGAAATTCTGGAAAGGGTGGTGTCTACTATTATTCTGAGAGAGGTGACCGGCTAATTGACCTTGCTTCTTTCCATGACAAACTTTGGCAGGTTGGTCCACTTGTTATTAAATATTGGAACAAATTACACTTGCACTCCTTAAGCTTTTCCAAATTAGACATAACTCCACTCCTTTTTTCTATTCCTACACTAACTCTCCTTTACGTTTGGAAACATTACAATGACAACCCCTTATAGTTATATGCTACACTAACACTCTCTTAATGTTTGAAAACATTACACTGACACTTTTATATATTAAACTACCACCCCCTACAAGGGAGGTTACTGTAATGGTTAAAAAATTGGGCTGTGTTTGTCTAGTTCACAAAATCTTGGGTGGTTAGGGTAATTTACTCTAAATATTAATAATTTGGTATTGAAGATATTCTTTTTTATCTTTATTCCTTGGATTGTAGCTTTACAGTTAATGTATTTTGCATAAAATTTAATCTATTTCCTTGTTGCAGAAATATAATTCAGGATATGCCCAGGCAAGTAACCTTGGCAGTGAAGTTGAACTAAATAATGTACGTGAGACAATTCAACAGTTGCTGAGATGGGGGTGGAAATACAATAAAAATCTTGAGGAACAAGCTGCACAACTTCATATGTTGACTGCTTGGTCTCAGATTGTTGAGGTACAGATCTTTTTCCACCCCATATACTTACATTTTAATATATATTCTCTAAATTTGTGCTATTTGTAAAGGTGTCTGCTTCTAGAAGATTAACAATGCTTGAAGATCGATCTGAAATTCTTTTTCAGTGAGTTGCCAAACTTCTTCATTAATGAAAAAGCAAAAAGCAGTAACTTGTCATCGTGGATATTATCATTACTGATGCTATTTATGTAACTGTTAAATTGCATTGGCAGGGTACTTGATGCGTCTCTTAGTGCATCCGCTTCTCCTGACTGTTCATTGAGGATGGCATTCATACTATCACAGGTAAATATTCCAATATCATTTTATCTTCTGGAAATATTGATGAGGTCTTCAACTATCTATGTTCTGCATTTACTTGTAAGCTTTCCAGACAGACTGATTTATGTTTACATACATGAAAATTCCCTCAGGTAGCATTGACATGCATGGCTAAGCTGCGAGATGAAAGATTTTTGTTCCCCGGCAGTCTAAGTTCTGATAATATCACATGCCTTGATCTCATTGTGGTGAAGCAATTATCAAATGGTGCTTGTCTGACCATATTGTTTAAGCTTATCATGGCAATTCTTAAAAATGAATCTTCAGAAGCTCTTAGGAGACGGTATGTTACACGTTCAGTAACTGATTCTGGTTGTATGATTACAGTTTTGATCGACAAACTTACTTTTGCATGTCTTTGTACAGTCAATACGCTCTACTTCTTAGCTATTTCCAGTATTGCCAAAATGTGGTTGATCCTGATGTTCCAACCACTGTTCTTCAATTCTTGCTGCTCAGTGAACAAGATAATGAATATATTGATCTCTCAAAGGTATAATTTCTTGAATTTTGTGCAGAAACCATTTTTTAATCTGGTGACAGATTACATCATCATTGCATTTACTTCTCCATTTTGCCCAGATTGACAAAGAACAAGCAGAACTGGCTCATGCAAACTTTTCAACTTTGAGGAAAGAAGCTCAGAGCATTTTGAATCTGGTTATTTGCTACTCTTACTAAGCTTTTTTATATGCAACACTATTCAATTTTTTTTTTTTTTTTTTTAATGTGCTTATGAATAATCTTTTGTTGTTTTTAATATGGGATTGTCCTGTTCCTCCTGTAGAAGATTTTAGGTTGTTCTCTTAACATAAATAAAATTGCTGCCTAATAGTTCACAATTGTTGATTTAGTTGGGGGATGGAAGGTGACAAGGTGTTGGGGAGGGGGAGGGGTATAAGGCATGAAATTTGTAAAACTTGTTTGCTGTATTGTCTTTGTACTAATCAGAATATTAGTGGATTAAGTCAACAGTTATTTCATTAAAAACAATGAATCAAACATGCATGTTAAGGTATACAGCAAGGTTATATATATATATATTTTTTTTTTCAGTAGTTGAAGTGTCTGTTTAAATTGAGTTAATATTCCATCCTTACATTAGACTACAGAAATATCAATGCTTGTTGCTTCCATATGCTATCAATGTCAAGTTACGGTCTGTTAGTCGTTAATTTTTCAGATTCATTTTTATTCATTTCTTTATTTTGATGAATATTATTATGTTTTCGTCGATTATTTACAGTTTCAATTAATTTGAAATTGTAGGTCATAAAAGATGCAACCCATGGTAGTGAACCTGGAAAGACAACATCACTTTTTGTTCTTGATGCATTAATTAATATAGATCATGAGCGCTTTTTCTTGAGCCAACTTCAAAGCAGGGGTTTTTTAAGGTCTTGCTTTACAGCCATAAGCAATGTTTGCAATCAGGTGCTTGTTTTTTCCACAAGTTTTGCTTCTATTTTTAAACCATTGTATTTTTTGGTTATACAGTCATGGACCGTTCATTCCATTGCACGAGGGATCTAACAAATGGTTTTTTAAAGTGTTTATTATGGTTCTGATTGTATCATTTTCACTCATTTGAGCATATCTTTAGCTTACTGGATTTATCAAATCATTGAATCTTGTAGAGATCATCTATTTGTGTTTTTGTTGTGTAGTTATTAATGTTGTGCTGTGCAACTCATTGTTTCAATGTGGTGCTTGCAATGTATCCATTATTTTTTCTGTTCATTTAAATTATATTTAGGTTTTAGACTTTAAGTTGATTTTATAGATTTTCATATATAAATATATTAATGTTTAAAAATATATCTGATGTAACTCTGTTCAATGTTTGTTGGTATGCCCCGCAAATGATAATTGCTTTAAATAAACAAAAAAAAAAAATTAAGGAAGGAGAGATACAAATACAAGAGGATAAGAAATTCTCAAGAACTAAACAGAAAAAGAAATTAAAAAGTAGATAACTAAGCCTGAAACATGCAACACAGAACGCTAATTTTTCTGAAGATTTGCCAAAGACACTGTTAGGATTCAATTGCAAGCTATGGGACCTGAGCCCGGCATTGAAAGTATGTGATTTTGGTGTGTGATTTATAAGGCCTTGGGCACTCCAACTACAACGGATACAATAATAATGATTTCATTTATTTGTCTGGTTGAAGGATGGTAGTCTTTCACTGGACTCATTGCAGAGGGCATGCACTTTTGAGGCTGAACTTGCTTTACTACTAAGAATCAGTCACAAGTATGGGAAATCTGGAGCACAGATTTTATTTTCCATGGGCATATTGGAGCATCTTGCATCTGGCAGAGCAATCAATTTACAGGTGAGGGAATTTTTCCTTGTTAATGCCACATCTACTTTCTTTTCAGCTAACTTTTACTGAAGGTAAAGAATCTACAGGGAAGTTTAAGGTGGGTTGAGACAAGACTTAGAAGAGATATGGCTGTGGATGTTGATAGACAACGGATGATTATAACTCCGGTCTTGAGATTAGTATTTTCACTAACTTCCTTGGTTGATACATCTGACTTTTTGGAGGTTGGCTTTTTTGTTTCTCTTTAAAATATGATATTTTTCATGAACTTTCCTTGCTCTCTTGCTAGCAAATCATTATAACAGATTCCCTATGGTTTATTATTATTTCAATTGTAATTTAATTTGTTTAAAAGGAAATCCAATTTTTGTTGCATTGATGAAGATGGTGATGTATTTTTCCTTCCTCTTGTCATAGGTGAAGAATAAAATTGTCCGTGAAGTAATCGATTTTATCAAAGGGCATCAATCACTGTTTGATCAAGTTCTCCGTTTAGACATTGCCGAAGCAGATGAACTAAGAACGGAGCAGGTCAATATAGTTGTTGGTATTCTTAGCAAGGTATTGTTTTACTTCTCTCGATTTAAAATCTTTTTACTAGATTTGGGACCCAGCTTCTCTGCCTTAATAGATTCAGAGAAAAGGGGGAGAGAGAGAGAGAGAGAGAGAAGGAAAGTGAGATTGTATTGATAAAATCAACCCAATGAGTAACTGCTTACAAATCTGTTGATATAGACAGTTACACAAATGTAACTGTCAGCTAACCTTGAGTTAGTTCCTAACAGAAAACTAACTATAAGAAAACTGTGGTTAGCTTAATCAGACTAACAGATTCAAAAAGAAAAGACACTACTGCTGGGCGAGTAAGTATACTCTCCTATACCCCCTTGCAAGCTCAGCAGTGGTTGGCAGAATGCTTCTCAACCACTCTGAACTTGGCTCTGTAAGTTGCAAAGGTATCAGGGGTGAGAGCCTTGGTAAGAATATCTTCCCTCTGATCAGCAGCAGGAACATGTACCACCTGAAGAATCTTGCTAATGACTTTATTTCGAACAAAGAACAAATCAAGCTCTATTTGTTTTATTCTGGAATGCAAAACAAGATTATGGGCCAAGGATACAGTACTGAGGTTGTGACAGAATATCATACAGGAGGAGCATGAGGAACCTTGAGTTCAAACAAATGCGATTGAAAATCCAAGTTACCTCAACTGTAGCTAGAGCTAAATTTCTATACTTTGCCTCGGTATTCGATCTGGCCACCACTAACTGCTTCTTAGACCACCAAGATACCAAATTGGTGTTGGGTATGACTCATACTTCACCTTCGAGGCCTAATATTGTTGTGGGCTTGGGGTTTATTATTTGTAGTTTGGGCTTGGGCCATGAATAGCTACGGTGCTTAGGGTTTCTTGGCCTATATATTTCCTTGTAATCTGAGTGCATTGTAATGAGTGTGTGAGGAGAATATAGAGAAAAGCTGGACGTAACCAACATTGGGTGAACCTGGGTAAACATTGTGTTATTTTTCTTTCCTTTCTCTTTTTCTGTTTTCTCGATTGTGTTGAAATATAAGTAATGAACACACTTTTTCATTCATTCAGATTGAAACCCAAAGGGTTCATTATATACAACTAATTCTAATATTCTAGAGTATTCCACAACTTATTCTAATACTCTAGAATATTCCACAACTAACTTTAATACTCTAGAATATTTCACAACTAATTCTAATACTCTAGAATATTCCACAACTAATT
>PYAF01003811.1:112792-129971 GCA_007407185.1 Glycine tomentella
AAAAATGGGTTTCAGAGTTGCAGAACGATAATAGGGAAACCTGCTCTTGATACCATGTTGAAATATAAGTAATGAACACACTTTTTCATTCATTCAGATTGAAACCCAAAGGGTTCATTATATACAACTAATTCTAATATTCTAGAGTATTCCACAACTTATTCTAATACTCTAGAATATTCCACAACTAACTTTAATATTCTAGAATATTCCACAACTAATTCTAATACTCTAGAATATTCCACAACTAATTCTAATATTCTAGAATATTCCACAGATTGTTATGTGATTGTTCGGTACCAACAATTGAGACCTAGAAAGATGACAGCACCAGAGGTTGACCTTCTGTCATTCAGATCAGATGCCCAGTCAGCATCACAATAGGCATGGACAGAGTAATGTGACACTAAGAAATTAGGTTGCATATGCTAGCCAAAATTTATAGAGCCTTTGAGATACCTAAGTATCCTTTTAGCTGCCATCCGGTGCTGTTCAGTGGGTTTACTAATGAACTGGCCAACTTTGTTAACTGAAACTAATTTCTGGCCTTGTGATAGTTGCATATTGAAGAGCACCTACAACCGATCTGTAGAGAGAAGGATCAAAGAAAGACTCATGGCCTGTTTTTGTTAATTTGCAGCCACCAACCATGGGAGATGAAATAGGATTGGCTTCATCCATAGTACTCTTAGCCAATAGGTCTCTAATATACTTTGACTGAGTAAGCATGATGGAACCATTAGATTGAGAGCTGACCTCAATGCCCAGAAAGTAGTCAAGATCACCCAAATCTTTGAGAGAGAAGTCAGAATTGAGTTTGTGATGTATGGCTGAACCCATTAGCCATGAATTTCCCAAATCTACCTTGCAATGAAACCCAAACTTCAACCTTTTCTCAAGAACACAAATCTGTCCAGCTTTCACGTGGGATATGGGGCTGTTTGTAATCTTTTATTTTCAGCAATGGAAGATGGAAGAAAGGTTAGGGATGAAGGTGGGTGGCACCATGGAAAAGCTTTCCAATAAGCCTAGGAAGAATCACCACAATAGCATGAAGCCATTGATAAGAAACAAGAGGTTCTTGCACAAGAACTTGAGAGAAACTCTCACAATAATTTTCAGAATTGTATTCAGTGAACCAAAGTTAGTTACAACAGTTTTTGGGCAGCTTATATATGCACAAAAATACAAGCTAAATGCAAGGAAAATTACAATGACATGAAGCTTGTAATGTACACTTAATGAAGCCTAAATGCAAGCTAAATGAAGCTTGTGTGCAAGCTTCGCTAAGGACTCTTGGCTGACCCAATCCGTGCCAAATGGTGCAGTATTTTTAACTTTAAGTGCAGTTTTCAGCCTCTAAGTGCAGCCCACGAATTCACACACAAGTGCACTTACAAAGCTTTACACAAATGCACTAAAAAGCCTTTTTATTTCCGCCACTTTTGCTTCTAACAAGTGCTGAAATTTATTGAGTTAAATGGAACTTGAGACATAAAAATCCAGCCCTTGTCATCCTTGAGTTGGTGTGCTTCTTCATACTTGTCCAAGTTAGCTTGGATATGGTCTTGAAGTGCTTGAGTCCTAACTCTACCATCAGGGTTTTCTTTGACCATGAAAACCCATTTGCAACCAATGGGAGACCCTTGAGTGAGATAAATCAACAAGTGTCCAAGTCTGATTGTTAAGAATAGCATCATATTCTGCTCTCATTGCTGTATGCCAGATGGTACTTGCAAGAGCTGACTTTGTTGATTTGGTTCTGCATGAGTAGGGAGTGTAGGTTGAATTCTGGGTTTGACAATCCCAGCTTTAGCTCTTGTGCACATGAGTGAATGTTTTCAGGCCTGACCAGAACTGTAGAGGGTTGTACAGATGTAGAAACATCAGGTTCTGGAGCTGGTATTGCAGGGGGAGGCTACCACTGGTGAAGGGGAACCAGTATTAACATCAGCTGCTGTAATGGGACTGGTGGAAGAGGATGGAGCCTCACCATTAGAGCCTGCTGTGAGTGGAGGCGGATACATAGTCACTGCAGGAGTGAGTGTTAGGCAAAACAGCCGAAATGTTAGGCTGGTGTGTGGAAGATGAAGCAGCAGCAGGTTCAGCAAAGAGTTGAGGATAAGGAAACTTGGCTTCATTGAAGACTGCATCCTTGGAGATGTAAATCCTTCCAACAACAGAGAGACGCTTGTAGCCTTTGTAAGATAAAGAGTACCCTAGAAAACACATTCCTGAGATCTAGGCTGAAACTTATGCTGGTTGTATGGTCTGAGTAAAGGGAAACAGGCACTGCCAAAGACTTGAGGATAAGGAAACAAGCAGAAATTTGTAATCTGGAAGTTTATCAAATAGCTTCAGATAAGGGACAGCATTCTGAATAGCAGAAGGGAGCCTGTTGATTAAGTACACAGTTGAGGTAACAGCATGATCCCAATACTCCATGGGTAAGCTAGCTTGAGAAAGTATAGTTAAAGCCATTTCTTCTGTGTCTGCTTCCTTTCCACAACCCCATTTTGCTGATTGGTATGTGGACAAATAAGTCTGCGAATGACACCAAGATCAGCAAGAAATTTGGTGAAAGGTCTGTATTCACCTCCCCAGTCTGACTGAACTGCCTTAATAGGTAAACTGAACTGAGTTTGAACCATAGTGTGAAACTGTCTGAAAACTGTTATTGTGTCTGACTTGCTTTTTGGCAGATATAATCAGGTAAATCTGGAAAAAGCATAAAAAAAAGTTACATAGTTCTTGAAGCCAGAATGAGAAGTAAAGGGTACTGGAGCCCAAAGATCAGTATATACCAACTCAAAAGGTTTAGAGTAAACAGACATAGAAGGGGAGGAAGGGAGTCTGAGATTTACCAACACAACAATGGGAACAAAATCTGAACTTGTTTTATTAATAGGGGAAATATTACACAATTTGAGTACAAGTTTCCGAACATCAGCACTTGGATGACCAAGTCTAGAGTGCCAAATGCCATAAGAATCAGTACAAGTGGAAGCAACATTTACAAGGGGTACATGATTCAAACATGAAGAGGGATTTACAAAGGATGTATTATGCATTCTATTTACAGGGGATACTAGACTACAATATAGATGCTGAGTGAGGCTTTGAGGTCTGAAGCAAGTCAGGGAAGTGGTGGAGTCCAACATGATGCACCAATCCATGAAGAACCACCTCTTTAGAAACCTGGGATTTGACCAAACAATGATTGGAATGAAATTCAAAGAAAACTGAGTTATCTTTGCAGAATTGGCTAACACTTAGAAGATTTTTAGTGATAGAAGGAATAACAGATTTTTGACAGTTAAAGGTACTTTAGAGTTGAAAGGAGAATGAAAGGAAGAGACACCTGAAGCATTTATATTTATTAGAGTATGTACTTATATAACTGTGCAAACAGTTTTGTAATAGGGTTGTAAGTGCTGTTAGCAAAAGCTAACTGTACCGCTGTTATTTTCTGTTGCTTTTTTTTTGTTCAGCAAAGATTATATTTATATATATATATATATATATATATATATATATATATATGAGAGAGAAAAAGGTACATATATAACAAAAAAATAAAACCTATCAACAGACAAAACAGAACTGTGGCTATCTAATACATGCGAGGTGCATGGATTAGAAAGCCAAAGAACTTGCTGAAGATAAGGCTCGCACCCCTCCAAAAAAGAAATCACTTCTGTTAAAACCTTCCTTAATATGACTAGACCAGAAGTGGAAAGGGATATTAAATCCTTTCTCTAGGTTAGATAAACAGGACCAGCAGAAAAAAAGAGCATCCTCCAACAGCTTATGTCCATTGAAGCTGGCACCATGGAACACTATCCGGATTCTATGATGCCAAATGCACCATGACAGAGCTACCCACCATATCTGCCATCTCTTGGTCTTAAGATTATAGGGACTGTAGTAGGCATGCTGTAAAAAATGTTCTTTAGGAATTATTGGGAGTGCCCCTTGAATGTTTATCCATTTCATGGACTCCCACCATAACGGCATAATCTTAAGGCAACTGAAAAATAGATGTGACGCGTCCTCTTCAGAACACCTACAGAAAGGGCAGCTGATATCAGATAGTGGTATATTCCTGCTGCTTAGATTCTTCTTAGTAGGTAAGCGATCCCTTAGCAGCCTCAAGGCAAAACATGAGGCTTTGCTAGGGATATTTAACTTCCACATAACCTTAAACACCTCCTCTTGGTTCTGAGTGTTTGCCTCCTTATTCAGCAATCTATATGCGCTTCCCACCGTGTATTTCCCACTCGGATCACCCTCCCAAACCCAAGAACCCTGCAGCTGATCATGTACTTGTATACCTTGCAGCTCTTCTAGAAAATATATGGCTGCTGCTATTTCACCCTCCATAAGGCATCTCCTCCACCTAAACTTCGACTCCCATCCAATATTGGATAAAGTTCCCATCTGTAGAATATTGTTCTGCTGTTGCTGTGAGGTTAGAAATAATCTAGGATATTTCAGCTTCAAAGGGACTCCAGCATCCTTCCAATCATCCTCCCAAAACAGCACCCTTGACCCACACCCTAACTTCCATTTAACACAATATCTAAACCATCCCTCCTCTACATTTGAATTACAAATACTACTCAAGTCCCTGCACCAAATTGACTCACTAGCAGATCTTCTTGCTTCATCCAGCTTCCTCCAACCTCCGTACTTTGATTCCAATACTTGTGCCCATAATTCCCCATTGTTATGGAACAAGTTCCACCTCCATTTTCCGAGCAGCGTGAAATTGAACTTCACAAGATCTCGGATTCCTAAACCTCCTTTTTCCTTTGGTTGACATACCTTAGTCCAACTCACCCTAGCAATCTTCTCCTTATCTTCACCACCACCCCACAAAAATCTTCTCTGCAGCCTCACCAATTTGTCCACCACTTTCTTAGGGATCTAATTTTCTCTCACATTTTTTGACTAATGGAACCCATGTCTCACACCGTCTTGGATTAGCTCCAATAGGGACCCCCAGGTAAGAGAAAGGTATTGACAACAGCTTACAATTCAGATAAGTAGCAGCACAACTAATCCATTGGGGATTCACACCAAAAACCCCAAAACTGCTCTTAGCAAAATTAATCTTCAAACCTGACACCAATTCAAAACACCTCAATTATACTTTGATAGTTCAAACGTTGGCCATTGTTGCATCCCCAAAGAAAATAGTATCATCTCGTATTGTATGAGACTAATATCCACATTGTCCTTCCCAATCTTATAGCCTACAAAACTGTTCTTTTCCTGTGCTTCCCTCATGAGGCCAGAAAGACACTCAGCTACTATGTTAAATAAAAAAGGAGCAAGTGGGTCTCCTTGTCTTAGTTCTCTTTTGGGTATAAATTGTGCAGTTGGACTCCCATTGACTAATATAGACACTGAGGCTGATTTCAGGCAACCCTCCATCCAGCTGATCCACTTAGAGCAGAAACCCATCCTTTTCATCATATACACAAGAAAATCCCAGGTAACTGAATCATAAGCCTCCTCATAGTCAACTTTGAAGACAAGGCAGCTCCTACCTCTCCTTTTCGCTTCATCCACCACTCACTCTGCAGCAAATGTCTCTCTTCAATGAATGCAGATTGGCGGTCGTCTATTAAATCTGGTAGCACCTTCTTCAATCTTGATGACAGCACTTTAGCTACTATTTTATACACACATCCTATTAGAGAAAGAGGTCTATATTCGTCTAAGCTCATTGGGTCATGAACTTTAGGAATCAAGGCTAAAAATGAGACATTACCACCCTTTGGAAATACACCATTCACATAAAATTCATCCAAGAACCTTAGGAAATCAGGTTTAAGAACTTCCCAAAATTCTTTAATGAACTTAAAGTTTAGTCCATCCGGCCCAGGGCTCTTCTCACTCCCACATTCCCAAACTACATACCTCACTTCCTTCGCATCAAATCTTGTCACCATGTTATTATTTTGTTGATCAATGACCTTGAATTTAACCCCATCTAATTTAGGCCTCTCCCGCAACGGTTCCTCAAACTTCCTCTTGAAGAACATTCTAATTTCCTCGTTGACCCTATTAGGTTCCTCCAACCAGCAACCATCTACAAGAACACCTTTGACCAAGTTATTCCTGCGTTTCCAATTGACTGTCATATGGAAAAACCTAGAATTGCAGTCCCCTTCCTTGATCCACCTTGTTCTAGCCTTCTGCCTAAGGATTGATGCATGTGAGTGTGCTGCCTCCGATACTTCTTCCTGTAGTTTTTACCTCCTCTTTGATTCACCCTCATCTAGCTGTCTTGTGTTGCCTTCCACTTCTAACTTGTTGAGCTCCATTTCTGCTGTTAATAATCTCTGCTGGATGTCACCAAAATGTTGTTTATTCAGTCTTTAAGTATCTGTTTCAGTCTCTTAATTTTTTCTTTTAACACATACCCTCCCCAACCAGGGATCAGGCTTGTATTCCAACTTTCTGTAACCACCCTTCTGAATGACTTATCACCAAACCAGCAGTCCAACACCCTAATAAGGTTTCGGGCCCTAATCTGCAAACGATGCTCTCAGCAAAATAGGGCAATGATTAGAAAAATTTCGATCCAAAGTAAACTGAGTTGTGCCTTGCCACTTAGTCAGCCATTCCTATGAAACTAAAGCTCTGTCCAGCCTACTTTTTGCAGTCCCATTAGGTCTGTACCATGTGAATTTCCTCCCAACACTCGGCACCTCTTCAACTTCTAACTCCACTGTGCACTCATTGAACTCCTTAATTATTCCTTCATCTGAGTTTCTGTGACATGTGCCCATTCTTTCCGATTGTCTTCTAATGTTATTAAAATCACCAATTACACACCAAAGACCCCCCATGTTTCCACTTCTCAACTGTCTTATTTCCTCCCAAAAAGTTCTTTTTGTTGCTGCCTCGCACGGTGAGTAAACATTCACAATGGAAAGTCTTACATAAGATGCAACAAATTTCCCTTCCAAGAATATAAACCCATTTCCAACTACTTTCTTCTCAAGTTTAAAAGTAGCCGCACTCCAGACACACATAAGTCCACTATATTTCCGCTGCTGTTTAAGTTTTCAAACAGCAATCCATGGAGTCTTGAAGTTTGTACCAGGAAACGATCCCATCCAAGCATTCATGTCTTGGTAGTCATCATCAGATTTCTCTAGTTTTCTCTCTTTTGTGTCTCTTGTTGGTACCGAGCAATCACACAACAATCAAGAACAACAAAAAATGAGAAAGGGAAAGAAAAATAACACACACTGGTTACAATGCACTCAGATTACAAGGCAATATATAGGCTTAGAAACCCTAAGCACTGTAGCTATTCATGTGCCTAAGTCCAAACTACAAATAATAATCCCCAGACCCAACAATAGTACTAGGCCTCGAAAAGATCCTCGTCTGCGAGTGATTATATTCTGAAGGCAAAGTATGAGTCATACCTAACACTTCTCAATCCATTTAATATGGTATCTAGAGTCAATTTTTTGCACTGATCGTGCTGTGTTCAGTTCGTTGTTCAACTCTGTTCCTGTTCGTTCAATTAGTTTGTTCTCTCGATTGTGAATCCTGAATTGTGTTTTGTTAGTGTCTGGCTTTTGTTTGGTTCGCGTTCGTTTTTCCAGAGCTATCTTCTCGTCATCAAGCGCATACCTTTTTCTCGATCTCTTTGATCATGGCTTCCGCTCCTTCGACTTTCATTTCACAATCTTATCCGAACTCCATTGCTGAAAAGCTTGATGATTCAAATTATCTTCACTGGCGTAAACATGTTGAACTAGTGCTCAAGTCGCACAAACTGCAGAGGTTGGTTGTAAATCCTATTGTTCCTCCTCGTTACCTCACAAAGGATGATCGTATTGCTGATAGAGTAAATCCCGAGTATGAGGCTTGGGAAGTTCAAGACCAAACACTCCTTGTTTGGCTCCAATGAACTCTCTCCAAGTCAGTTTTGTCATGAGTCCTTGGATCAAATCACTCCTATCAAGTTTGGGAGAAGATCCATGAGCATTTCAGTTTGCATACTAAGTTTCGTGCTCGTCAGCTGAGAACTGCAATGTGTGTAGTCTCACTTGCTGATAAATTCATGGATGAGTACCTGCAAAAAATCAAAGGCTATGTTGATTAACTTGTTGGGGTTGGTGTCCCAGTTTGGCATCAAGAATATGTTGATGCTCTTCTTGAGGCCTTCCGTCAAATTATATGCCTGTTATCTCAGAAATCGAAGGCAAGAAACGTACTCCGACAATTGCTGAAATCGAGGCTTTGCTCTATGGTCATGAAACCCATCTCGATCGCTATAATAAAGAGGCCTAAGTTCTAAGCTCTTCGTCCTTGAACTACACTCAAAGATACTCACACTCTAACTCTGACAGGTCAGGTGAGTCGGGAAGTTTCAGGGGGTTGCATGGCCGAAGTGGTGCTGGTCGTGGTAGTAGTGGACCTGGTAGAGGTCGTGGTAATGGCAGGTTTGCTAATTTCCAGTGCCAAATCTGTCTTAAATATGGACATACAGCTAATGTTTGTCATTTTCGAACTGACGTGGGTTTTTAGCCTCATGAATCCCTTACCTTCTTTGATCCTGCCACACTCCAGCCAATTCCTTATTCATCTGGTTCGGCCAGAACTTCAAACACCTGTATCAATCCTAATTCAAAACCTGAGGCTCCAGCTTCTAACCAGCCTAGTGCTTTGCTCACTAATTCCTCTTCTCCCAAAAATGGCCCCACTAGCTCCACCTGGATTCCAGATTTTGGAGCTAGTTTTCATGTAACTGGTGACTAACAGCACATTAAACAGTTTAACCACTTTGATGGCCCTGATCAGATATCCATAGGCAATGGTGAATGTTTAAGTATCTATGGTGCTGGTTCTTCTTCCTTTGTGTTTCCTTTATGAACTGACAAAAAGAAAAGACAACTACTGCTGGGTGAGTAAGTATACTGCCCTATATGTTTGGGAACTTTACCTCTCATGTGACTGGTTTACATAATCTTCTATTCAATGCACAATGGTGACATACTTCCAAGCTACAGCCCCCAAAGGCTTCTGAAAATGTCCATTACTGAAGTTAATGCTACTTAGTGAATTAGAGTTGTTTCTTATTGTTGCTTTACATTTTTCTTGTTCTATTTGTTATAGGTTTGGCCATATGAAGAGAGCGATGAGTACGGTTTTGTTCAAGGGCTTTTTGGTCTGATGCATGCTCTTTTCTCACATGATTCAAAGATTCCTAGTTTTGCTCAATCAAGAGTATCACCTGAGGTGAGTTTGCAGTTTTCTTAATTCATGTTTAGGATATGGAAAGAATGTTCTGGCATTGTATACATAATAATGATCCCTATCTTTTGGTGATATTGCCTGATGAATGGTCAGAATCAGAGGAATTCAGAACTACAGATGTTTAATTTGTGCTACAGCCTGAGCTCTTACTTATATTTTCTAGTCACAAAGAAATCCCTGAGATTACAGGTATACTATACATTCAGCAGGCAGTTTAATATTGACCTTGAGCTATATTCCCCTTTTTGTCTATTGTATCTGCATTTTTTCCCCTTGTTAGTTAAACAGAAATTTGTTTATATGCTGTCTCAGCCTTCAGATGCCTCTTCCAGTTATGCTGCTTCTGTTGAACTTCAACAACCCACATTGAGCTTGCTAAATTCTCTTCTTTCTTCTGTCACAACTGCTTTTGAAAGGGCTGCTGAGGAGAAATCCGTGTTACTGAATAAGGTGAGAATGCAAAGAACTTTGTTTCTTTATCTTCTGCATCCTGATTCGTTTTACATTATTGCTTGTTTTATAAACCAAAGCAACATCTTATATGCGGTTTGGCAGATTCGAGACATAAATGAACTGTCAAGGCAGGAAGTGGATGAAATCATCAATATGTGTGTCCGGCAAGACACTGTGTCATCGTCAGATAACATACATAAAAGGTTAGTCATTTATCTGTTTTAGGGCCTTCAATGTGAAAAGGGGTCCAAATGAGCTGTGAATCCAGCAGCGGCCCAAGCCCAATGTGTGGCAGGTTTATGTTAGAAGTAATAAGGGGCAGAATGGGAATACCCATGTGGTAAGGAGTGAGAAAAGGGAGTGAACCATGCAAATGGAAAATCTGTTATAAGGGGGGTGATTAGAGAGAGAAAAAGAGGGGGGGGGGGGAGAGAATCATTTAGTTAGTTATGGGCAGAGAACTTTCTGTTCTCTGAGTTGAGCTGGGCAGCAGGAATTATCATTCCTCTGTATTTTCCTTTTGCAGCCAAATAGTACTAATCATCTTTTTATCTCAACTTTTTTCTGCTCTATTTTTTATTTGAGTTCAATGATTATTTGGTTTATATATCTGCTCACATTTATCACTTATGTTCTCCAAATTCTTATTATCTTTCTCCTTTTTCCATAACATTCCTTGTAAAACATGTTTTACAGGAGGTACATTGCAATGGTAGAAATGTGTCGAGTTGTTGCTAGTAGGGATCAGCTAATCATTTTATTACTGTCACTCTCTGAACATGTGCTAAATATCATCCTTATCCATCTTCAAGAGAGGTAAGACATTAATTTTCTGGAAAGGTAACATGAATGCTATTGTTAATGGAGCTAAAATCAAGAGACAATCTTTTGTTCCTAAACATTAATGTTTTATGGCCATACAAAGGAAAAAAGGAAACCAAGCCCTATCTTGATGTAAACAATGAGCTGTGTTGTCATTGCATGTAACTCTTACACTTTCTTTAGTCTAAATCTTGCTGTATCTTTTGGCAGCTCTGTTGCACTCGATTCTACCTTGAGTACAAAAACAATTGCATATGGTGCCAAATATGATGCACAACAGGACGTTGCTTTGTTATATGGAAAGTTAGTTCCAACCCTTGAGCGACTTGAGTTGCTGAGTGAGGTATGGGTCCCAATACTGTAATTCTTGTTAATGTTCCAATGGTTTTGTCAGTTCTGGAACTTTCCATAATATGGTGGTATATGCAAAATTGTAATGTATTTAGTTGAAATCAAGTTTCCCCTAATTGAGCAATGTTAGTAGTATGCTTGTAATTAAGATGCTCACCTTGATACTTGCATTTTTTTTTTTCTTTTCAGGAGAAAGTAGGGCACAATCTCAAAGTATTCCGCAGATTAGCAACTTCTGCCAAAGATCTTGCAATTCAAAAATTGATTTTGTAGATTATTAAATTAACTGATTGTGCGCTGTAAATTATGTAAAGTTCTAATTAGTCATGGAATTGAGTTCAACCTGTAAGAAATTAACTTCACACTTTTTGTAGTGCAGATGCAAGTCAACTCGTTGAAAGTGTAGGGTCGAACAGATTAGTTTAACAACCTTTATTCAATAACTAAGCCTTTGGGTTTCTTTTTCTCCTGTAAGTTTTAAAAATTGCATTTTTTTTCAAGTTTTTATAAATTAGTTTTAGTTTTTTCTTCTAATTTTTAATTTCAAAATAAACTAGTTTGATGTTTTCTTATCATGTTAAAATTAATTTATCGGTGTGTTTGTCTTATAATGGTAGTAACAACATCAACAGTGATGAAAACACCAATAGTTAAAGCGGCAGTAGCAGTGAGAATGATGATGACGATAACAATGGTGGTGGAGAAAGTGTTTGGTTGAATCAAGAAGTGGAGGGTTGGGGGTTTTATGTTCTAAAAGATAAGTTAAAGGGTGTTAATGCGAGGAATGTTTTCTTCAAGAGTTGCTTTTGGACTCTTGGTGTTGGTGGGGAGGTGGGGGAAATATATGCAAGTATGTTGAATTGTAAGGTATTATCTTTGCCTTTTGAGTACTTTGGTTTACCTATTGGGACCAATCCTAGAAGGGTGGAGACGTGGCAACCCAATATCAATAATTTTCTTAGGAATATTGGCTATTTGGAAGCATAAGAATGTGCCTTTTGGCGGTAGGATTTGCTTGATAAATTTGGTGTTGACATCACTTCCTCTTTTCTTCTTATCCCTTTCCAAAAATGCCTAAAGAAGTTTATAAGAAACTTATGGGGTTTCAAAGGAGATTCTTATTAGGAAAGATTCAAGAAATTCTATTAAGATAAAGAAGTTCATATAATAGAAAAAGAAGAGATGTCGCACAAATTGTTAAGTTTATTTCGAATAACAAAATTTACAATGAAGGATTCAAAGTGCTCTCAAGCTCATTAAACCTAAAATATAAAGCTCCTCATAAATGAGACAATAATTAACTGTCTAACAAAAAATAGAAAAGTCAAAGTTATAACATATCTTATGTTAATGAACTATCAGATTGAATGCTACCTTCTACATGGCTGGACGTTCCACTAGGCGATTGAACGGTAAATACAAAAAACAAGAGTACTTGGACTAGGTGACTAATGCTATCATTCAACAAACAACAATTCTTATAGGGAGGGATGAGGTAAATAAAAAAATAGCGCTTGTGAGTTGGAAAGATGTGTGCAAGGGCAAGAAGTTGGGAGGTCTAGGTGTAAAGAATTTAAAAGTTTTTAATGATGCTCTATTTGGTTAATAGACGTGGAACCTTGTTCAACTTTTGGAAGGTTTGTGGAGGGAGGTGCTTATTTCAAAATATAAGGGTGGAGTATTCTTATGAGGGTGGTAGAAGCTCCAAGGGAGTCTTTGTGGTTGAAAGATTTGAGAAAAGTTTGTGAGGGAGGAAGCGGGGATAAGAGGTTTGATGAGGGGATTGAGTGGAAAATTGGAGTATGAAATTTTTTTAGATTTTGGTTGGAGGAATTTATTCCTTAGACAATTCCTAATATCATAACAAAAAGAGGAATAGGAAGGATGGGTTCTTGGAGGGATGATAGTTGGAGTTCATATGGAGAACAAATACATGTGAGTGGAAAAATGTCCTTATACAAGGTCTAAAATATGTTCCCGCCTTTGTAAAGGTTAGAAGAGAAGGGCTAGATTTGTGGATATGGAATGCTTGCCCCTTTCCGGTCTTAACTTCTTTAGCTTATAATTATTTGGTTCGAGGGGGTGGTGAAGATGTTCCCAAATCCATTTTCCCACTTATCTGGCAAATCAAGATTCCAAATAAGGTGGTCTTTCTCATATAGAGGGCATTAAAGCACTGTTTGCCACCAACAACTGAGAATTTGCAAACACAGAATATATTGGTAGACAATTCACATTGTTGCTTCTATCTCTCTCAAATTGAGCCAATTCATCATATTTTTTATTCCTTGCAAGGCAACATGGAATATTTGATTAGAATGTTGCTCTTGGTTTAATTCTAATTTTCCAACAACGTTCAATGGAAATTTAGAAGGCTTCTTCTGGCAGTTGATGGACGTGACAAGATCTAGAGTAGAGGGTGAGATATGGCAAGTGATATGTTGTTCAACGATTTTTTGCATTTGGAATGAGGAACAACAATAATTTCCCATTGGATAAAAAATCTTTGATTGATGATGTTAAGTTTCAATCTTGGACTTGGCTTCATAACAAGCAAAAAGGTTTTAATTTCCCTTATGTTCTTTTAGCTGCTAATCCTTTGAATTATATTGTTGGTCCCAATTGAAGTTTTATCTGGGTTGTTATGCAGTGGTTTGTGGCTTGGCAATGTAGTTGGCTTTTGGTTGGGAAGGGTTTGAGAGGGTATTAATTGGTGAGTTCATATTTCTCTTTTGTATTTATGTAATTTTTTGTAGCAGCGGTGAGTTTCAGAATCGGAGATATAGTTCAAGACAATGTTTTAAAATTTGGACCAGATCAACTGGTCGAATCGGTCTGACCTAGAACCACATCTACAACCGATTTGGTAGAGTAATTTGATAGGTCTTGCATTTGACTCGGGATGATGCATCGAGCCGGTACAAAAACCAGGTTCAACTGGTATTTTGCATATCAAATGAACTGGAATCTCGTTTAATTAAGTTTTTTTGCATATTTCAAGATCTGGTCCATGTTTGCATTTCAATTTTCAAAGTCAGTTGTGTACACTTGCATGCTGCATCTACACACACATGTCAAGTAGGAGAGGAAGGTGTTTGTGAAGTTGTCTCACACTTTCACCTCAATAGATGTTTTACTGAGAAAATACAAAAAACATAATATAGCAACCACAAGATTCAAGTCAAACTACCCATTGATGCATAAACTAGCTTCACCACTATGCCAAAATATATTAGTTGATAGATACTTAACTAATTTTAATATACATTCTCTATATAATTGTTTATCTACACCACGTTAACATAGAGGGAATTTCTATATTGTAAGATGTATATTTTTGGGTAGTGGTGGCAAAACGGGTTAGCCCAGCCCACCCTGCCACCAACTTGCCAAAAATGGGCCAACCTGTCCCACCCTACATTTCATATATGGGTTCAAAGTGTCAGTCCGTTCCGTTTTTATCGGGCTGACTCGTCAAAACTTAAATATTAAGAAAAATAAATTATAAATATATTTTAATTAATTTTATCTTTTATAAATATCAAATAATAAACACTTACTAAAAAAAATTGAATGTATTACCTTAAAGAAATAAACTAATTAAAAATCAATAAATATATGTATAAAATACAAAAATAAATTGTTTTTTTAATAAAAAAATGGGTTGGCGGATTGGCCTGCCATATTTTTCTGTCAACTCATTTTTTAGCGGGCCAAAACAGAGCATGTTGATGGGTTGAAAACCCCAACCCATCTTGCCAAAAAAATTAGTTGGTCTGAGGGGTCCAACCCGTTTTGCTACCCCTATGTTTTTGGTACATTTAAACTTTTTTTTTTACAATATATAATACATATACTTAATCTAATATGCTAAATTGCTATTATATTTTAAATTTGGAGTATGAAATAATTAAAATATGTTAATTATATCATTTTTAATATAGACAGATTCAAATCAGTTAAACTAGTGACCCACTAACCCAGTGTCTCTACCGGTATGATAATCAATTCAGTTCTTAAAACACTGGTTCTAGATGATTAGGGGATGGATGTAATTCTAGTGGGTATAAAATACACTATATACACTAGTTCGATTTCCTTTGTATCATTGATTATTACGTATTTGTATCAACTGTGATATAAATACAAAATAACCTTGGTTAGCATATATATTATGTATTTTGTTTTGGTACACTTGTCAAAAATTGCATTTTGTAACAAAAAAAAAATGTAATCACTCTAAATGACTTAACGATTTATTAGGTAGGAAGGAAGAAAATAATGAAAAATAAGGTGAATAGAAATAGGGAAGGCGAATGAAAATGAATGAAAAATAGAGTAGAAATAAAAGTGTTTAGTTTAAGAGAAATTAAAAAGAATGAAATGAAATAGGTGAATGAAAATAGAAAGAGTTTAATAGACATGCATTGACAGTGTAAAATAGTTTTACACAGTCATCTAGTCATAATCCAGCGTCGGTGTGACTTTTAAAGGTAATTAATGTAAATGTCAAAAAATTTATCATACATGATGATTTGTGATTATAAGATAGTGTAAAATTATTTTACCTTGTCAGTGCATAATTTTTTTTTTCTCAAATATAAAAGGCATAAATATGATTTTAATAGCTTAAATATGGGGTAAGTTTTTTTTTTGTGTGTGTCAAATTTAAAATTGATCTTTCTCGTCCCCGTAATTTGAGAAAAACTTGTTTTACTCTCTTCGTCCCAAAATAGCGTTGAAGATTTCTCTCACATGAAAATGAATTACAATTTGTTTACATGACAACCCACTTGATGTAGAAAAAACTTGAGGGAATAAAAACATATTTAAGCTCTGAGAAATAAAGTGAAAATAACTAAGGGCCTTTTGGTTTTAGAAAATGTTTTCTATTTTTCATTTCAGTTTTCAAATAACATTGCATATTAAGTTTCAAACAAAACAAATATAAAAACAATTAGTACCACTTGTTTTTAAAAAATAACAATAACAATAACAACACTACTTTCATGACCTTAACCATGATTGAGTACCATTAGGATCATACCCCCCTTTGAAAGTTGGTGGATTGTTCCTTTGAAAACTTTCTAATCCTTGGTATTCATTATTCACATTTCTTTGTTGATTTCCCATGGCTTGTGCTAAAGCTTGTAATGCATATGCTATAGCACGGTCGTTTCTACCAGCCATATCCGTTTACTTGTGTATATAAAAAAAAATCAACGTTAGTTTCAAATTTATAAATTAAAATATAGCTAATAATACGTGTAACGCCCCTCTTGACTCTCTCGTGCTTGATTGATTTTAATTAAAATTTGTGTCCACTTTAGATTAAAATGACCTTAGTTGTAAATTTTTCACGAAAATTCTTTTTTCACTTTGTAAATTTTGGAATAACATAAGCGACTTCCCCTCACCACGGTGTATACCAATGAAATTTATCAACACAAATTGAGTTATTGAACAGTCCAAATACAATCCCAAATAGTTTGTTACAAAATAAGATACAGACATCAGGGAAGCACAAAATACAGATAAACAAAAATCACAATCACAGCATACAGTACATCTAGCTCCTTTTCTACCGCTCATGATTCCTGTTCCTCTGCTCGCCCAATGAATTGGGGTCATCACAGGTGTCAAACCACAGACACAACTCGGGTAAGTATTTTAATAAACATAATTAGATAATCGGTAGGAAATAGAATAACGTATCAGATACATAACAGATTTAAATTAAACGGCAGATATATGTGGTATCATAAAATAACATTTATAGAACAAATGAATAATGCATGGTTTCTTTTATTAATTGATGCATGACTGAGATCTCAGCTTCTCATAAAATCATCATCAGTGGCTACAGTCAGATAGCCCCAATCACTGGTCCAGAACTTGCATGATCAGTCAGGATGTCACAGTGGTGCACAGGAAAGTCACCCACACTACATGTGATCATCATGGGTGGCGTGAGTTCCCCACTGCCGAAGCATCCCCCAGCTCAGACTCTCACAGTCTGAACGCTCATACTCAGTTCCTCTGACTATCTGACACTTACTTCGTGGATTAACCCCCGCCAGGCATATGCATATGAAAATGCATGAATGATTTATTTTATCCAGTCTTTAAACATCATTACAACTCATGGCTTATCACATAAAACTTTTACACCTTAGTCTCAATATACAGCCATGATTTATCACAACATTTGGAATCCATAAATAATCACAACATCTTTAATAATACGAGGGTTCCCATCTTT
>PYAF01003812.1:13143-31425 GCA_007407185.1 Glycine tomentella
TGACCCCAATTCAATTGGGCGAGCAGAGGAACAGTAGTAGCTGAGCATGGATGATGGAATGAAGATGTGCATGGATAATTGGAAGATGTGATGTCAGTACTGTGATGTTTGTTATTTGTGGTTTTTATGTATTTTGGACTGTCTGTATTTTATTGGACATGTATTATGGACTGTATTATAAACTGTATGGTGGACTGTACTCTTATTTGTAAACAAACCGCGGTGAGGAAAATCGTTCATGCTATTTACGTAAAATTAGTAAACAAGGCAAAAAGAATTTTCGTAAAAAAAAAATTTACAACCAATCTAATTTTAATACAAAGTGAACACGAGTATTTAATTAAAATAAATCAAGCACGAGAGAGATAAGAGAGGCGTTACACTCTGGGATAGTTCATTTCATTCATTCATATAGCTACATAATTCTTGTGTGAATTTATTTGATTATATTGAGGATTTACTAACGTGCTAACGTATTTTGATGTTTAGCTTTTGCCTACCGAGAAATTTTATTTCTCACTAGATTTGTTTCATTTCTTTTAGATGGCAACAGTGGTCAATCTCCTTGATGATCTGGGTCGGTGATGGTGTAGAAAATGAAGATATGAAGTAGAATTTTGTTTGGAAAAAGCTTGTACTTATAACAAGAACTATGGCTGTTTGTAATATATATAATAGTTTATCTTTACATTTAGAATTTATACTAGTATACGTTCAGCAAAAATCATTATTATTTAACGATTTCTTAGTAATTTAACTCAAATAAAAATACAATATCTAGAATAATTTTAGGTCGTTACATATGTTGTTGGATCCTCAAGCTAAAATAAAGACCAGATTGGGGGTTGGAAACGTGACAGGGGAGGATAGGCTGTTGCACTACATCATCACCTATATCCTTACCCCTAGGTCTACTAATCATGCATAAATCATAGATGATGATTTGCAACTGGTGTATGGCATAAAGATTGGAACTCAAATTAATTGGGTTCTAGTCCTTGAGGAAACCATGATGAAGTCTAAGAGGCTTCTTAGCTATCAATTCCCCTATGCTATTTTAGTCTCAAGATTTATTGACTATTTTGGGATTGATATGTCTAATGAGATTGTTGACAACACCACTGAAATCGCCAACCTCATCTCTACCAAATATCTCACTAAGCTGGGGTTGATGAAGACTCCAAATGGATGGATAATGACTTGAGAACAAGCTGCACAAGGAGGTACAGATGAGGAGCAAGAAGCTGAGGAAGGAGATGTTGAAGCTGGCCCTGCTAAACAACGGTTGAGCCCTTTTGAATCCTTGATGATTCAAAAGATGGATGCAATGATAGCCTTGCATCATGAACATTCAGCTGATGTTCATTCCTCCTTAGAAGAGATTACCTCTAGGCTAGAGAACATAGAGACTAGAATAGCTCTTAAAGATTTTGATAATATGTAGATTAGTGGATGGATTCTCTTGCTTCTAGTTGTGTTGCTTGCTTTCTCTTATGTTCAGCAACTATCTTTTTATGTTCACCTTATGTTTCTGCATCTTTCCATTAATGAATAAAATGTTGTTTTATGTTATTTACATCTTCCTTGCTTATTTCATTATAACTGGAACATTTTGTCTTTGATAAGCCAAAAGGGGGAGAAAAAATGAACATATATACAATGAACATATGAAGGATGTTGTGTAATTAAAAGAGGGGAGAAGAATGAAGAATGATAAATGTTTAAGCATTGATGATAAATGATTAAGCATTGCTCTTTATCTAAACTGATGATAAATTATTTAAGATAGGGGAGCAATATAAATACTTGTGAATGTAAACTGTTTATGCAAAGTATACTTGACATTTGTTATTAGCAAGAAGTTGAATCTATTTCAGGCTTCAAGTAAAACTCATGGAAATCATCTCCTAAAAGAACACAATGGATCAAGGTGTTCAATTAATGTTCGGCATCATCAAAGCCAGAAAGGGGGAGATTATTAGATACAAGGGGAGCTTGAAAGGATCAAGATGTTAAGGCTCTTAGACAAGGAAGTGTTTTAGCTTTTACATGCCATTCAATTGAAGGCATATGTAATCTTTAGCTGCCCAAGTGTTTCATGTAACATCCTCAAAATTTTATTCACAGTTATAATTAATTTGTGGACATGTGATGATACTTGGATATAAACATATTTAAAGAGAAATGACTATATCACTCTTTCCTTAAATCAGAAATTACAGAAATGCCCTTGAAGTAAAAATGACGATAATGCCCCTGGATATTTTTAAAAATTACAAAAATGCCCCTAGATATTTGAGTGAGATATTTTGGAAATTACATAAGTGCCCTTGGATATTTTGAAAATGACAAGAATACCCTTAGATATTTTGGCTAGATATGGTGGAAATGACAATAATACCCCTAAGATGAATGACAAAATTACCAAAATGTCCTCAGGCCAGAAATGCCCAAATATCTTTAGAAAATTTGTGGAAACCTGATGAAAATTACATAGTACTCTTAGCTGGCAGAGTATCAAAATATTTTATGACAAAAAACTCTAGAATAGGATTACTATAAATTTTATAAGATAACAACTTCGAGACTTTATTCAAAAGAATTCAAGCATCAGAAAAATATGGAAAAATGATAAATAGAATCTATGGAATTTTCTCTTAATTGTAGGAGGTATAGACCTATTTAATAAAATGGCTTAGTAATTTTGATGTTCAAAAGAGGTATGGACCAGTCAGAATTAAGATAAAAGCAGTCTGGTATGTAAGGTTTATGCAATACTCTGTATAAACTGCTTGTGAGTAATTTAAACCATCATTGAGATCAATTTCTGGGAATATCTAAAATTCTATCATTCAATATTATCTTTAGGTAGAAGAGTTCAAATCAAACTTGACTTTTTTTTTTAAGAAAATGTCATGTGTAAAGCCTTATTTGAAACTAGATTTTTCTTCATCATCAAAAATGACAACATGTAGCATGAAAGGAAGAAAAATTTGTCTTCCTCCCCTTTAGATTGATGAATCACGTGAAGCATGGTGTAGAAGGAAGGAAAAAGTTCTTGAATAGCCAATTGGAAAGACAAGCCATAGGGTGAATACAAGTGGAAGGACACTTGTACGGCATGGATACAAGTAACACAAAAATGAAGCAAACAGCTCTCTCCATTTATCTAGTCTTCACGTGAACCATGTAAAAGATGGGAGAATCTTCATGAAAGTGGACAAGTGGTAGGAGAAACTTCAAGAAATGCCAAGTAAGTGGACACTTGGAAAGGGAGGCTTATGATGAAGACAAGTGTAATGACACTTGTAAGCAACATAATGAATCTTGAAGATTTTTCTTAATAAAGTAAAAGAATCATAATGAACTTAGTTAGAATCTAATAGAATGAGAAGTAATTAATTTAGAATAGGACTAAATGAAGGAAATTAAGTTAGGATGGAACTAAATGAAGGTAATTAAGTTCATCTCTTTATAACAGGTACATCTCTTTCTAATGAGGCTACATCTGTGTATATAGGAACATCTCTACTCAAGAGGCTACATCTATATCACAGGCACATCTCATAATCTATCCACACAATTGCCTGAGGAGGCTACCTCTGTGTATATAGGAACATCTCCATTCAGGAGGCTACATCTATATCACAGGAACATCTCACAACAGGTCTTTCTCAATTTCAAGTCATCTATCCTACTACCATAGGATTCCATTCATTCGCAGAATTCACATTCAATTCTAATAGTTCACCACACATATATCATAAGCCAGACAATTCGTAGCCATAAACATCAATCTCTCATCATAGGGTTTGGATTACATTTCTCATATCAATACACATCAATCCCTATAACCGGGTACAGCACACAATTCAGTAATCAATCACATCAGAACCATCACTCCATTAGAAACATGGTGGAACACAGTAAAGGACACACATACAAGAACCAAGAGCTTACCTGCTCTAGGCCAAACACCGGCTCTCCCGGCCTCGTGATCACCACCACCAGAACTATCAAGCTCATGCCCTACATAAGAGCAAACACATAACTTATCAATAACGGTTCTAAGCCATTAGAACGAAAGGAACTATAATCCTTTCCATATGACACATAACCAATCACTTCATAAGTGATTCCCAGACCCTCAATAGGATCCCTCTTAACCTAACCAAGGCTCCAGAGCCTCTTCTAAGACTCTATTCAAGCTAATACAAAGCCTATCCTTGCTTTAGCCATATCAACTTCAAGCTTCTCATTATAACCAATTCAGCTCATAAACAACATCTATACTATCCCATGAGCAACTTTATCAACTACTCTAAGGTTCATAATAGCCAAATAACCAGTCTTTTCTCTACTCATACATAAACTCAAAGCCAAAATCAAACTTCATCAATAATGATGACTCAAGGCTCTAACTTCATCAAAACAACCCCCTGAACACAATTCTCTACAGGACCCTGGGCTAATTCTAGCCCCAGCTCATATGGGTCACTATTCATGAGAACCCCTAGAATCAAAATCAAACAGAGAAACTTGAGTCTCTTACCTCAATGGTGACTAAGAAGACCAAAGCACAGCTTCCTCAAGCTCTGGTGTCCTTTCCAAGCAGTGGGTCTCAGCCACTCTCAAGTTGTCTGAACTTTTCTCTAGAGACTCCAACTCTCACTAAAAAGGGGTTTTCAAGAGAAAGGAGGAAGGATTCAAGCTTCAAAGTATTTCTCTCACAATCAAAGGTTAAAGGAAGGTATTTAAAGCAAGAAACGAGGTCCTAGTAAGCTTGGACCAGTCACTAATGGAGGTCAGGGCTGGAGGAGGAAGAAGAAACTGTTTTTCCTCTCCTTTTTCGCGTTTTTCACTTTATATAGTGGCCCAGCACGACCTCTAGCGCTCCCAGCGCCGCTCCCGCGCCCCAGCGCCAAATTCCGGAACTTCTGGCGCCCCAAGCGTGAGTTTCCAGAGATCATGGCGCTCTCAGCGCCCGCCTGGCGCCCTTGGCACCAATTTCCAGAGGACCTGGCGCTCCTGGCGTGGACATGACGCTCTGGGCGCCACTTTCCAGTGGTCTGGCGCCATCAGCGCCACACCCTGAATAGGGTTTTCTTCTAAGGATCCTAGTGCTATCTGCCTGGAATCTTGGCGCCTTCCGCGCCCATTGAGGGTCCTTACAATTCTCAAGGCACTTCCTATACCTCATTCACGTGAATCTCTCCCCCTCACACCACCTTCATTTCAATTCATCTTTCCCTTTTAAAGCTTAAATCAAGTAAGAAAAGAAAACCCACCATCTTGAAGAAATTTCGTGTAAAGCTAACAACCTTAAGAAGAGTTTGACAAGCTTAGTAGAAGGATATCAAGGCTTCATCTCTTAAAGGATTCTCCCAAGGAAGGAAGCCATTTATCCATTCCATTTTCCAGACTCAAACTCACTTGAGGTAGGCTAGGCTTCAATCTCTAGTTAAGCATTTGTTTGGTTTAACCTATTTGCTTAATTAGGCATATTTATGGTTATTATTTAGGCTTGAATTTCATGTCATTTGAAGATTATTCTTTGATGAGAATATGTTGATTTAAGCCATAAAGATAGGTGATGATTTATAAGTATAAATATTAGTGATATATGAAAGCCCATTTGATGATCTTTTGAAGACGATTTTGATGGTATTTGGGCTGTTTGTTTATACTTTATGGAAATGTTTTGAATTGATTTTTAGAAGTAGAAGGTTGAATGGTATGTAATTAAATGGTTCAAATGCTTGAGTGATTAAATTTGAGGATGAAGTAGTAAGGTGGTAGGTGAAAGGAGATTAAGATGCATGCTAAGTTTTAATCTTTTCTTGTGAAGGTTTAAAGGAATTAGAAATTATTTGAAAGATATATATTGAGGTTTATTAGTTAGACTACTAACATGATTTTTTTTGTAAGCCTGTGGATATTCAATTATCATGCCTAAGTTGGTATGATTTTTACTTGAAAAAGGTATGATTGTTGAAACTATACTTTTGGATATGTATAATGTCGATATGTATATTTTTCCATAAAGTAATGTGTATTTTGTTTATGGATTTTATTATGGATGGATATTGAAGTGATGATAGGTTATTCATGTTTCCAAATCCAGTACGAGATTTTGTGAAACAAGAATCTTATACTACATACAGTACAATATGTAGTACCCAGGTGCAGATACATGGCAAAATTCATGCATGTTTGCGTAAGACGATCGCAGCGTCTACATCCAGTACGAGGTGTAGCTACATACAGTACGATATGTAGAGGCCTTTTGCACCCTGGGATAGTTCATTTTATGCATTCATATAGTTTGCATTATTTTTATGGATTTGTTTGAATATATTAATGATTTACTAACATACTAACATGCTCGATAATTTAGCTTTGCCTACTGAGAAATTTTATTTCTCACTAGATTTGTTTCATTTTTTTTAGATGGCAACCATGGACGGTTTCCTTGATGCCCGGGATTAGTGAAGGAAGTTATGAATTAGGCTAGAATATGGAAAATATTGTATGGGATTAGTGAAGGAAGTTATGAATTAGGCTGGAATATGGAAAATATTGTATATGTATAATAAAGACTTTTTGTAATCAAAAACTATGGCTATGTATAATATATCAGTTTTAAATCTTTTGTAAATTTTACATTTTAGAATTTTTACTAATATAAGTTTCTTAGAAATTTCACCCTCATAATAATAATAATAATAATAATAATAATAATAATAATAATAATCAGCATAAAATTTAGGTCGTTACATTTCATCCTATGATCCATTGCATTACATAAACATCGTTCATTGTCTTGCATTCATGGTTTTCATAAAAGCACATGTTTTGTGAAAAAGCTTCAAGTTTTCATGATTGCATAAAAGCCAAGTGTTCAAGGTTTAAGTTTTGGAAAAACTATTTCACACTGCTTTAATCAATTACTAGTATATAGTAATCTATTACTTAAGCTTTGATGAACACTTTAATCGATTACATCAATATCGTAATCGATTACACTGCACAAATCACAGAATAAGTCTTCATGTGATAATCGATTACGATATGGTGGTAATCGATTACTTGGTACGTTTTTTAAACTAGACTTTTTGTGTTAATCAATTACATGGTGAATTAATCAATTACTTTGCTCATGAATCTTTTCCAAAAAGTTCAATGACACTTTAATCGATTAAATATGTTATTAATCGATTACATAAGTGAAATTAATCGATTACATTGACAATTTAATCGATTACATTCAGTTAGTTTGAGCCACTGAGCTTTTGCCCAACAAATTCTAAATCTTCATGTTACTTTGACAGATTTCTTTTTGGGCAAGATTCTAAAGAAGTTCTTGGAGAGATTGCTCGGAAATTTGTTTTCATTCAACCTGGTAAACCATATGCATTCATATACATTGGATCATCAGGTTGTCTCTCTCCATTAAACTTTGTTTGTAATTCATGTTAGAATTTCAGTTTGTTTGTAACTATTACAATAGGTTTCTTAAGGCTTGTCTAGAGTAAGTTTCTCTAGAGGGAAGAGTAGAGAAGGGAATCTCTATGTCTTGATCACTAAGAGTCTAAGGGAGTTAGATTTCTGATCTTAAACTACGTTTGATTAAGAGTGATTGTAATAAGGTTGTAAGAAAAGAATATTGTGAATAGTGGAACTCTAACTAAGTTAGTTAGAAGAAACTGAATGTAGCTTCTCAAGGGTGAGAAGTGAACCAGTATAAATCTTGGTGTCGACTACTTTCTCTTTATATCTTCTTGCTGTCATTAATTGTCATTCATTTGGATAATCTTTTTATAATGACCTGCCTCGTCGCTACGATATCACAAACTCTTAATGATGCAGATCTCAATTTTAAATAAAACTCCATTAATTTGATTATGAAAATGATAGTAAATTTTTCGCGATAATACAATTATCATACAGTATTACAATTACATAATTAAACACATATGTACATATATATTAATCAGTACATGTCATCCACATGTTAGAACTTCCTTTAGTTTTACATGTATATACACCTAAAATTACATATCTAACAAAAGTCAAAGAACTAACTAAGAAAGAGTTGATTAGCATAACACAACTATTTCTTCAAAAAGAAATCCAATGTCATCACGTCAGCTTGGCGGCTCCAACCAGAAAGAAGATCTTCCTCCAAGGTCACCTATTGCTGCTCATCTGCTCACACGAATGAAAGTTCGCGATCATCACAGGTACCAACCACATGGTACAACAAATGCAAGAGTGAGTTTATTATATAAAACCAACAAGCATTAGGTAACAACAATTGGAAAGGAAACAACATTACCCACCACAATCACTAACAAAAATCCATGATTCCAATACACACTCCACAAACCAATCATCCAATACATTTCACAACTCAAACAATCATGCATAGAATGGTGCATGCACGTGACTCATCTATCAGCATGCAATGTGGTACCATGCTCATGCAAATAGCCTCTCTCAGGAAAATGATGCAGTAGCTTGTTAAGGTCACCCTGTCGTACACAGGCCGCTCCCCCCCATAGTGATCAGCCCTGAGCCACAAGGGAGTTCCAAACAAAGTGATGCCCCCCTAGTACCCCCGTACCTACTGCCACCATCTTATTTCCATCAATGCAAATGAAGTATGAAACATAGGCATCATCAATGTATGACCCGACTAGGAACACATCCTTCCTCGCAAGGGTAACCCATCATACACCCCCATGTTCATACATAACACCTCAATATGGGCTCATCGATGCACTAACCGTGGCTAGGAACACATCCTTCCTCGCAAGGGTAACCAATCGGTCATTGCATCCCACGTGTACATACACAACATACAACCACAGGCACCATCAATGTATGACCTGGCTAGGAACACATCCTTCCTCGCAAGGGTAACCAGTCATACACCCCCCATGGGTATCCATGTATATCCACATCACACAATGACAACCATGGGCACCATCAATGGATGACCCGGCTAGGAACACATCCTTCCACGCAAGGGTAACCAGTCATGCACCCCCCATGGGTGTCAATATATATCCATATCACATAATGACTTTATTAGCATCAACATAATCTCTTATCAATGTCATTATCAATATCCACATCACATCATCTAATTTCATCAGCATACATATCAAAGTCATCTCATTTCAACATCATCAACTACATCAACATTATTTCATTTGTACATCATCAAACACATCATCATTATCTCATTCAATCATCACCAACACATCAATAATATCTCATTTCAACATTATCAATGATATCAATATCACCTCATTCATCCACAATCCATATTACCACGAGACTGGTATTTTAGAAAAAATCTAAATAAAAGAGGAGGACTACAATATAGAAAACACACTCTTATGCCCATTTAAAAATTTGATAAAGAATTAAATAGGAAAACATATTATAAAATTTTGGGCAGAATCTCCTCTATAATTAAGATTTTTTCCAAAAATCCAATCATCACAATAATAATATCATTCACAATTTTATCCATCAACAAGCCAATGCATCGCATCCCATTAGTTAAAAACAGTTTTTCTTGAAAACGAGCACCCACAAGAATAAACACACATAAATCATAAATACATCACATCCCATTAGTTAAAAACGTAATTTTTCTTGAAAACCAGTAGGCAGCAGGGACAGGCTCCCAACTATGATATCTAAACTATTACCAACATAATAAACTCTCCTTACCTATCTGAGAGTTCTCCCTATTACAGCCTAACGGTGTTGTTTCGTGATCCTTCAAATATGCGTGCTTGTTTGAACACAGAGTTCTACATCCCAAATTGAATATAATTTAGTATAGATTTTCAAGATAAGATCAATATTAACATTTGGGGTCAAATACCCACTTGAATCAAAAAGCGGCTAAAAGGTTTTTTGGGAGTTCATGAAAATAATAGGAATACTCACAATAACTAAGAGGAGGTGAATTGGTTAAAACCTTGGTATTTTAAAATCTAAATCAAATCAGAGTTTCAGGATCTTGATCACTTTCAAAACCAAGAAATCAATTTACTCAATCAAATGTCTCAGCCCCAAGAATTCAATAGATCAAAACAGAACTTGTTGAACAATGAATATGAGTCAAAGAATTACTAACCAATGAACAAGATGAGAGATAGAGAAATAGAATAAAAAACACAAGCAATTTATACTGGTTCACTTCGCAACTTGAAGCTACATCCAGTTTCTTCTAATCCACACTAGATTAGAGTTCCACTATTATAAAATTATGTTCTTATATGCAATTACAACATATCCCTTTATCAACCCTAGATAAAGAATAGAAATCTAAAACACTATTAGATTCTAAGAGACAAAGAACCAAAGAACATTACTCTGTTCTTTACACCAGAAAACCCTTCTCTAGATACAAGCAAGAACCCACTTTATAATAGCAAACTTACACAGAAATTCAAAATCAAATTTACACACAAAGATTAAAGAGAAAGACAACCTAATGATCAAATGAATGAAATGCAAATGAATTACCAAATTAGGTTGAGTAGCAAACTAACTCAGAACATGCTTTTCCTTAATCTTGAAAAGAATCTTGCTCAAGAATCATTCAAAGACCCATTGATGTTTTGAATGAAGCAAGAAGTAAAAACACTGTGAAAATCACTTTGGAATTGCTTAGTAGAAGGCTTGTGTATACTCAGAAATACGAATGGTCAAGTTGTGAAACAAGCTAAGCCTTCAATCCTATTTATAACAATTTGTAACTAATTGTAATCGATTAAACTCGCCTAATAATCGATTAATTCGCTTATGTAATTGATTAAACCGTTCAAGAATGTTTCTGGGTTTGAGCAACGAGGAAAATAATCGATTATCCCAGGCACTTGGTGATGTGCCACCTTAAATCTTCTTTTAGCTTGCTATTAGCTTTAGCTAACTTTTGAGCTTCACTATGCATTTCATGAAAGGCATCAACTATATTTTCATACTCATAATTTACCTCGGATTCAGCACTTGAGTAGTTTTCATCATCACTTATTGTGGATGTAAGACAAATATTAGCTTCCTCCTCATCTTTACTAGCTGATCCAAAAGTAGTAGATTCATTTTCTTCCCAAGCAATGTATGCCTTTTTTGTCTTTCCTTCCCTTTTGATTTTCCTCTCACCTTGTTGTTTCTTTAAGTATATTTGACATTCAAATTTGATATGTCCAGGCTTTCCACACTCAAAGCAAGTAAAGTTGGTAGAGGTGTTGTTGTTGTTGTCACTTCTCTTGTTGAACTTTTTGAGCTTCTTGTTCTTGTTTCTTCTCATGAATTTACTAAACTTTTTGACAATGAGATTCATGTTGTCATCTTCATGTTCTTCACTTGAATCTTCATCCTCTTCAACCTTAGATGATGCAGCATTCAAAGCAATGCTTTTCTGTTTCTTTTCTGCATCTTCAGTAATGGTTAGTTGAGACATTTCAAGTTCATATTCAAGTAACTTACCAAATAGTGTAGCCATGGACATTTTTGATAAATCTTTGGATTCCTTAATAGCTGTGACTTTTGCTTGCCAAGGTCTTGTTAGCATTTCAGAATTTTGATATTTAATTCTTCAAAATCAAATGTCCTTCCAAGTCCTAGAAGATGATTGACAATATGTGTGAATCTTGTTTGCAATTGAGAAATGTTTTCAGTATTGCTCATCTTGAACATCTCATATTCATGTATCAAGGCATGCTTCCTTGATCTCCTTACTTCCTCAGTTCCTTCATGAGTTACCTCCAACATTTCCCACATTTCTTTTGTACTCCTGCATCTCACAGTTCTAAAAAATTCATCACAAGACAAAGCAGATGTAATCATATTTTTAGCTTTAAAGTCATATTGGCCAACTCTTTTTTCTGCATCTGTCATTTCATCCCATTCTTTGGGGATTAATTTGTTATCAACAGTTTTCATTAGAATTAAAGGACCTTTCTCAATAGCATTCTAAGCTCCAGGGTCATTGGATTGAATAAAGATTTGCATTCTGTTTTTCCAAAAACTAAAATGCTCATCCTCAAACATTGGTGGACGATTGAGAGAAGCTCCCTCTCTAAAGGTTATTTGATTTGTGTTCATTTTCTTTTGAAAAGAAAGTGATCTTGAATAACTTTCAAGAACCTGCTCTTGATGCCAATTGAAAATACAATGAGCACTAATCAAACAACCCAATAAGGGGGTGAATTGGTTTATCACAACAGATTAAAAATCTTATTCAAAAAACAACTTGCAGAATTTTGTAAATGGATCGTATCACTTAAATTTTTTTATGAAATTGATGTCATTTCTGTGATCCTTGTTGAACCTCGATCACATTGGTGTGATTGGGATTTCAAAATGATGTATTTTGATGTGAACTGTTGGATATAGGAGGAGCATCATGAAGAATGGAAGACTTAAATTCAAGATTGGTTTTGAGCTTTCAACATGCTTGGATGCCTTGAAGTTGTGATTGATTCAAGTGTAAGAGAAAGGCTAATCTGATGATCCATGCTTTGCATTCATTCATTCATTCATTCATTCATAAACTTAAATGGTTTTCATAAATAATAACAAAGCTTATATAATTTGGTTAAGGTATTAATCTGATTGAAAGGTTTTTGGAAAAATTCTATTTTCACTGGTTTAATCGATTACCTTACTGATATAATCGATTATTTTGTTCTTAGTTCAATCTGGAAAATCTTTATGAACATTGTAATCGATTACCCATCAGAATAATCGATTATTTGGCCTTTGTTTACAATAAAACTGCTTTGTTAATGATTTTAATCAATTACTTAAGTGTTGTAATCAATTACATAGTTAATCATGAATTTTAAGCCTTGTTGTGATAGTCGATTACCACACATTGTAATCGATTACATAGGGTATTTGAGAAAAGTCACTTTCTTGTCTTAATCGATTACCAAAGCTTGTAATTGATTACACAGTTTATTGTGAAAATATAAGACTTCTTGTAATCGATTACCAAATCTTGTAATCAATTACATAGTACATTCTCTTATCCTGAGATTTCTATCTTAATCAATAACAAAATTCGAGGTAAATTCTGAGTATGAAAATATAGTTGATGCATTTCATGAAATGCATAGTGAAGCTCAAAAGTTAGCTAAAGCTAATAACAAGCTAAAAGGAGATTTAAGGTGGCACATCACTAAGATTGCAGAATTGCAAAATGAATTTTGTAAATTGAAAGAAGAAAATGAAAAACTTCTCTCAAGTTAGAAAAGCAATGGGTGCACATGTACATCTTTTTCTTCTAAGCTTGATAAATACAATATATTACAAAAGGAGTTTGATGAATACAAAAGGATTCAAGGAGAAAAATATATGTTGTTACTTTCTAAAAATAGTGATTTGATTGATCTTTTGAGAAAACTTTTTAAAGGTAAATGCAACTTAGCATAAATGATAAGTGTGCAGAAATATGCTGGAGATACTTCTGGCTTGGGATACAAAAAGGGTACAAAGTCCTTTGGCAAAACCAATTTTGTACCACCAAGACAGAAGAATCAAAGAAACTTCAGCAATTCAAAAATCAATCATAACACTTTCTTTAGAGATTCATCAAAACCTATAATTTGTAAGTATTGTATGATGAAAGGACATACATCTTTTAAATGCTATGCTAGAGAGTATTATGTGCCTAATGGAGAGTGTATTTGGGTACAAAAGAAGAAAAAGGTAGCTAACCCTTATGGACTCAACCTTAATTGGGTACCTTTCTTTGCTACTTGTAACACCCCGTAGGCCTCCGACGTGTTATCATTAATAATATCAGATTATCGAATAACATAACAATTAATTAGTTCAGCGGAAACATAGGATCGTTTTCTTGATACATTATGTATGGAATCACACCATCAGAACCATAAAATCACGCCCCTGCTGATCTAGTTAATCAAACTCACATCCATAAGACAGATAACAGAGCTTTAGGCAGAGTAAATACAATATAAACACTCATAAGTACTCAGGGACAGTCTCATATACATACTATCAAAGTTCTGTACATAACATATACATCAGGGTTCACCCCATCAAGGTGATATCAAAATACATCATCCCTCCCAGGGGTATACAGAACTATACATCATAACTAATCAAAATAGAGCCTTCAAGCTCTCTATACTGCTCCTCAGATAAGCAGCCTAGTCTCAATTGGGCCTCCTGCCCTGAGACTGATCTTCTCTTCCAGACACATCACCTGAAACATGTAAACCCCACACGGGGTGAGATAATATATCTCAGTAAGCTCAGGGTTCCTGGGGAAATCATTCCCACCCTGACTCACGGATTCACAACACAAGCACACACATCATAACTGGACTCATGTCCTGGCCCACTGGCCTTCATCACATCATAACAATAATACATAACAAATGGCAGAGAACCCTCCATGCCCCGGCAGAGAACCCTCAATGCCTCGGCAGAGAACCCTCTATGCCGTTCCTAGTGGCAGAGAACCCTCTATGCCCTTGGCAGAGAACCCTCAATGCCAATAATACAAGGCAGAGAACCCTCAATACCCTGTACTCAATCTATTGGCCAACAGACTCATCTCAATTATAATCATTCATCCAATACAGATGCACACAATCTCAATATAATCAATGCAAGTAATGCCACAGCCAATGCACGCATCATGAATCATGACCCACACTCCCCAGGAGTGTGGTGTGCAATCAAAGCGGGAATTCATTCCCCCAAAAACACTGAACTTACCTGGTAAGGAAGTCTCAGACTGCAGTTCCTTTCCAGGTCTGTGGCTCCCGCCACCAACAATGTCAAGCTCACGGCCTGATCAAAGCATTCATAATCCCAGATCAATCCTCAGCCATCAGGCTTAAGCACAGCACATATAACCATATAAGTCCCCTATCCTAGGGTTTAACCATTTCAGCCTAGCGCACACTAGGCCATAACATCAAATGCTAGGCTCTGGAAGGGCCTCTACACTAATGTAGACTCAACACACAGGCCACACAGACCAACCACAGAGCCAAAATCCAAAGTTATCAGAATCAAAAACTGAAAGCTAATCCTTCATCTATTCTAAGCCCTGATCAACTTTCTCAACTGGACCCTGGGCTAATTCTAGCCCCAGCTCATATGGGTCACTATTCACAGGGACCCCCAAAATCAAAATTAAACGGTGAAACTTGCGTTTCTTACCTCAGTGGCGACTCCAATCACCTCAGGACGGCTTTCCTAAGCTCCTGTGTCCCAATCACGCGATGGGTTCGCGCCAAGCTCGAGTTCTCTGAGCTTTTCCCTCTGAGGTTCCTCTGCTTACTCAATCTGGGGTTTTCAAAGAAAAAGATGAAGGATTCAAGCTTTCTACTCGGTCTAATCAAGTTTCTAAGGCTCAGGGAAGTGTTTAGGGCTCAAAACAAGGTCCTAGGATGCTTGGGAGATCATCAATGGAGGTTGGGCTGAGTGGAGGAAGAAGAAATGGTAATTCCTCCCATTTCTCACGTTTTTGGCCTTTAAAACTGGTCTGCCGACATTCCCACGCGACTCACTTGACCTCCCACGCGTTTCACTTGAGATGGCAGACAGAAATACCCTTTCTGAGCCACTTCCCACGTGACTCGCGTCGTCTAACCACGCGACTCGCGCCATACCTTCTGGCCTTCCACGCGACACGCGTGGATCCCACGTGACTCGCGTGGAGCCTCAGAGAAAACCATCTTTTCTGGGTCACTTGCCACGCGACTCGCGTGGACCTTCAAGTGACTCGCGTGACATGGTAGAGCCATCTGCCCTGTAAAACACATATGGCGCGTGTCGCGCCACACTTCAAGTGGGTCGCGCCATATGCCAGAACAGCCATAAAACTTGCATTTTAAGCACCTTTCAACGAATTCTAAAGCTATTACCTTTGGCGCCATCAACGCCAATCCTGGTGCCCTCGGTGCCGCACCCTTAGCAGGGTTTTCTGACCTGAATCCCCGCGCTATCGCGAGGGGTTAAGCGCCGAAAAAGAAAAAGGAAAAGAACAAGGGTCCTTACACTACTTGATTTTAATTCTGCAGGTGTGTCTAAGAGCAAGATCATCATTGTGGTATCTTGATAGTGAATGCTCTAGGCACATGACTAGTGACATATCCATGCTAATTGATGTCATATTAAAAGATGGAGGTTATGTCACTTATGGAGATAATAACAAAGGCAAGATTATTGGAGAAGGAAACATTGTAGATAGCTTTAAGACAAAAATCAGAAATGTCTTGTATGTTAATAGCCTGAAACATAATCTCCTAAGCATAAGTCAATTATGTGACAAAGGGTTTAAAGTCTCTTTCAACAACAAGTGTTGCTTGATATGTGATAACCAAAGTGATGAAGTTATTCACATTGGCAAAAGGAAGGGTAACATTTATGTTTTATCCATTGATCATGCATTCTTACATCATACTAGCTATTTAATAAGTAAGATTGATGAAACTTGGTTATGGCATAGAAGAACTAGTCATATAAACATGCATCATTTGAACAAGCTTATTAGAAAGGACCTAGTAGTAAGATTGCCTAAGCTTAAGTTTGAAAAGGATAAGATATGTGAAGCATGTCAAAGAGGAAAACAAACTAAAAATTCTTTTCAAAGTAAAAATGTTGTTTCAACATCTAGACCTCTTGAGTTGCTTCACATAGACTAGTTTGTCCCTCTAGAACTATGAGCTTGGGAGGCAATTTCTATGGGCTTGTTATTGTAGATGATTACTCAAGATATACATGGACTTTATTTTTAAGATCCAAGAGTGATGCTTTCTCAGCTTTTACAAAATTGGTCAAGCTTATTCAAAATGAAAAGTCAAGTAATATAGTTTCAATTATAAGTGATCATGGAGGAGAATTCCAAAATGAACATTTTGAAAAGTTTTGTGAAGAGTTTGGAATTAACCACCATTTTTCAGCTCCAAGAACACCTCAACAGAATGGTGTTGTGGAGAGGAACAATAGATTACTTGAGGAAGGTGCAAGAACACTTCTAAATGAAACTAAATTACCTAAATACTTTTGGGCAGATGTTGTAAGTACGGGTTGTTATACTTTAAATAGAATTCTCATAAGGCCTATCTTGAACAAAATCCCTTATGAACTATACAAAGGTAGGAAACCAAACATATCTCATTTGAGAGCATTTGGCTACAAGTGTTTTGTATTAAAAAATGGAAAAGAGTCGCTTGGCAAATTTGATTCTAAAGCTGATGAAGCAATTTTTCTTGGCTATTCCTTATAAAGTAAAGCCTACAGGATCTTCAATAAAAGAACTTTATATGTTGAGGAATCTGTTCATGTTGTATGTGATGAAACTAACCCTTCCAAAGAGAATTTGGAGTGTGATGATGATGCAGGAGAAAAGGAAGAATTCTTGCAAATCAATGATCTGAACAATAAAGAAAAAGTTGAACCAAATGAGGAGCTGGAACATTCTACACCATTACAAAAGCACGAAGAATGGAGGACATCTAGAGATCTCTCACTTAACAACATAATAGGGGAAGTAACAAAGGGAATATCTACTAGATCCTCTTTAAGAAATCTTTGTTGTACCATGACTTTTGTCTCACAGATTGAACCAAAGAATATTAATCAAGCTTTGCTAGATGAACATTGGTTAATGGCTATGCATGATGAGTTAAATCAATTTAAAAGAAATCAAGTTTGGGAATTAGTTCCTAGACCATCTTCTCATGTACCTATTGGCACTAAATGAGTTTTCATAAACAAACTGGATGAAAGTGGCATCATAATAAGAAACAAAGCTAGATTGGTTGCTAAAGGATACAACCAAGAGGAAGGCATTGATTATGATGAAACTTATGCTCCGGTTGCAAGATTAGAAGCCATTAGGTTATTACTTGCATATACTTGCTTGATGAACTTTAAATTGTTTCAAATGGATGTTAAAAGTGCATTTTTAAATGGCTATATTGAAGAAGAAATATATGTTGATCAACCCCCTAGTTTTGTTGATCACAAACATCCTAACCATGTTTTCAAGTTAAGAAAAGCTTTGTATTGTAACACCCCAAAATTTTGGAATCACAGTCAAATATTGGGGTAAAATGTTAACTAGAGACAGTACAGAAGGATTTAAGGGAAATGACGAAAATACCCTTGGACATTTTAGAAATGACCAAATTGTCCCTAGGCATTTTAGTAAGATATCTCAAGGAGGAAATTTTATAAACACTCTGGGATACTTGAAAAATGATC
>PYAF01003813.1:6502-23802 GCA_007407185.1 Glycine tomentella
CAGAATCATGCTTAGTGATTCTGAGTTGATTGATTCAGTAATCTCAGTTTGCTTAATTCTGAGAGCTTGCCCTAACGAGGTTCACGTTTGCTTAATTCGTGTAATGACGTTTTAGGTTAATCTTCGCTTAGTTGATTAATCTGGACTGATAAGAATTAAGTAGGACAGATTACCTTTTGTGAACCGAGGATATTAGAGGTGCAATCTGTTCGAAGGGTCTGACTCGTTTTAAATCACTGCGTTAAAGTATTAATTCTGTTTTGTTTTAATTCTACATTCTATCAAACAAAAACCCCCCTTACGCGTTTAAACCCTTACACAGACGACATTTGATCCTTGAGAGACGACCTAGGAGTCGCTTCCTAGTACTACAATTAATCTGTATTAATTTGACGGAGTGTGACCTCCGATCAGTATAAACTGAGTTAGAGTATCTTCCATTTTTGAAATTTTGTCAGCCTGAGCTTCTTGTTGTTGTGGTGGACCCATATTTGAAGAACCTACACAAGAGTTGTTAGAGAGACCTGCAAAAGAAGAGTTAGTGGGACCATAATATGCATTATCATTTTGCCGCCTCATGCCATAAGAACTTGGACCATCTCTGTAGCTTTGATAATTTCCTTGGAATTTTTGTTGAGATCTGGTCTGATTTTGCATATAATAAGCCTTCTCTTCTTGTTGGAAATCACCATGTGCTTGCTCAAATTGTTGAGGAAGTTGGCCTATCTATTTGGTCAAGGCCTCTATTTGTTGAGTCAAGAGCTTATTTTGAGCTAGAATTGCATTCTGAGTATCCAGCTCCATTATACCTTTCTTTTGAATCGAGGATCTATCATGCTGAGACTGGTAATCACTGTCTGCTATGGAGTCGATGATTACAATTGCTTTCTCCGGGCTCTTTGACATCATGGTACCTCCAACTGAGGCATCAAGAATCATCTTTGTTTGAGGTCTCAAACCACTGTAGAAAATATGTAGTCGTGCAATATCTTCAAAGTTATGGTTTAGGGCACCTCCGCAGTAAAGATTTTTGAATCTCTCCCATGTATAACACCCTGGAATTTCAAATATACGTTATATGAATTATTCTTGATATAAGTATTAGATTATGAGAAATTTGGCTGGTCTATATTTGAATTAATTGAGTGAAATATCAATTAGAGACATTAAGGAAATGTTTGAAGAGAAATAACCACATTACCCTTTCCTTAAATCAGAAATTAAAAAAATGCCCATAGATATTTTAGTGAGATATTTTAAGATGGAAATTACATAAATGCCCTTGGATATTTTGGAAATGACAAGAATACCCTTAGATATTTTTGACTAAATATTTTATAGTTGAAATGACAATTATGCCCCTAGGATGAATGATGAATTTACCATAATACCCTTAAGACCAGAAATGATCAGATGTCCTTAGAAATTTTGTGAGAACTTGATGAAATTACAGAATACTCTTGACTGACAGAATATCAAAATAGTTTGTGACAGAAACTCTAGAATAGAATTTCGATGAATATTTTAAGGTGACAACTTTGAAACATTAGTCAGAAGAATTTAAGCGTTGGAAAAATATGGAAAAATAATAAATAGAATCTATAGAATGTTCTCTAAATTGTAGGGTGCCTAGATTTATTTAATAAAATGGTTTAATAATTTTGATGATCAAAAATAGTATAGACCAATCAGAATTGAGATAAAAGCAGTCTCATTTGCAAGGTTATGCATCACTCTATACAAAACTGCTTGTAAGTAATTTTAACTGTCATTGAAGTCAGTTTCTGGAAAACACTAGAGTTTCATTATTTAATATTATCCTTTAGGTAGAAGAGTTCGAATGGAACTTGAACTTCTCCTATGAATGCTATGTGTGAAGACAAATTCAACTTGAACTTTATTTTCTCTTAAAGAATGCCATGTGTGAGGCCATTTTCAAGTTGAATTCTTCTTCCTCATGAAAGGTGACATGTGGATACAAAGAGAATCATATAATTTTATTCTATTTAAGAAAAATATCTTAAGCTTCATAAATTAAAATGATAAGATACAATCATGAAGGCTTAAGAAATATCTAGCCACTTGTAACTCACTATTGATATAGGAATGAGAAAGCTATCATATATGTGCATAAAATGAGAAGAAAAATCTTCTCTTATTCCCTTGATAAATCACGTGAAAGAGGAGGAAGAATGGAGAAGTTTCATGGCTTGAAGACAAGTGGAAGGACACTTGGAAGCAAGGTGCCATGTCTTGAAGGATATGGATACAAAGTAACATGAAATGAAGCAAAATTCTATCCCTTTCCCTAGAATCCACGTGAAGCTTGGAGAATCATGGAGAAACTTCATGATTTGAGACACTTGGAAGAAAAAGAGAAAGAAGCTTCATGAATTGGACAAGTGGTGGGATACTTGAAAAATTCATGACAAGTGTAGGGACACTTGTAAAGTAAGTCATCATGATTTAGGAGATTTTTTTATAAATCTAGTTAAGATATAATGGAATGACATGAAACTTAGTTACAATGAAACCAAATGGGAGTAACTAGCTAGGAAGGGTAGAAATGTCCATGAATATTATATCATTTCCAACTACTATATAAAGGGGTGAAGGGAGCCTTAAGTGGAAGTCACATTCAAGACTCCACCTTTCTAACACTTCACGTGAAAAGCTCTCTCCCACATCACGCTCATTTCATTTTCACCCTTTCCTTATTAAAAGCCTAAATCAAATAAGAAGACTCCACTTCATTGAAGGATCACATGTAGAAGGATAAAGTATCCTTAGGAAAAGTTTCCCATGCTTTGTAGGAAGAGAAAGGCAAGCTTCATAAAAGATTATAAGGTATGTATGGGGAAGCTTTATGATAAAGATAGTTTAAGTGTTGTTGTGTTTGATAAGTGTTTGAAGTTCATGTGTTGTTGAGTGTTTCTATGAATTTCTATGAAGTTCATGTGTTGCTAAGTGTTTTATAAAATCTCTATGAACTTCATGTGCTTCTATGAATCGATGTACATGGATGATATGTTAAGTTTTTGTACATGAGTAATAAGCTGAGTTCTGTACTTGATTAATGTTGAGTTTCTGAGTAAAGCACATGAGACAATTATAATAACCCTGAGTCCTGGCGCGGATGGCGCGAGCATCGGCGCTGATAGCCTTGGTTTTCTGCAGAATTTCATCTGCAGAAACCAATGCAGAGGTGTGGCGCGGATGGTGCCAGTGTAGCGCTATCAGCGCCATGCCCACTGGATGTTGGCGCGAGTGGCGCCACAGTTCTGGAGTCTGGCGCTGTTGGCGCGGTTGGCGCCATTGTTTCTGGAGGATGACGCGGATGGCGCCATGGTCTCTGGAAGTTGGCGCGATCAGCGCGGAAGGTCGGTTAGGCCCAGTATATAAGGGGCATTTTACGATTTTGGAACCCATTTCCTTCCTTCTTCTTCCTCTGAACGTCCCACCTCCATTGATGAGCTTCCAAGCTCCATAGAGCCTTGTTTAGTGACCCAAATCACTTCTTTTACACACCAAACCTTCTAGGAACAAGTTGTGAGCCATAATCCTTCATCAAATCCCTTGAAAACACCTTAAGCTGAGAAGTCCCTTTCTCAAGGGAAGCTAAAAAAAAACTCGAGTTTGGCAGGAACGATGGCGATTCACGGACACCCGGGCTAAGGAAAGAGATCCAGAGGCCTTCCTCACCATTTCTGAGGTAAGAAATTTGAGTTTCTTAGGTTGTTTTGTGTATTGGGGTATTGGGTGAATAGTGACCCACTTGAGCTGGGGCTAGAATTAGCCATGGGTCCTGTAGAAAAGTGTGTTTAGAACGGTTTGGTGATGAAGGATTAGCTCTCAGATTGTAGTTTGGTGAACTTTGGTTCTTGGCTCTGAGTTATGCATGTGTGACTTGTGTTTTGAGTCACTTGATGTGGATATGACATGTAAGAGCCCTGTTGATGGTTTTGATGTGCCTGAGGTTGGTGTTGATGTTGATCCAGCGTACGTAGAGCAAGATGACTTGCTTGTATTGTTATGAGGGGGCTGGGAGGCCAGTATGATTGTGATGCCCTATGTTTGTGTCATGAAAAGTGAGCCAGGGTGGAGGAGATGCCTCCAAGGACCCTGAGTTTACTGAGATGTATATCTCACCCCGTGTGGGGTTTATGTTGTTACAGGTGACGCTTCTAGTAGAGAAGAGCGGTTTCAGGGCGGGAGGCCCCAGTAGAGACACTGTTTGCCTGGTTGAGGACAGCTGAAGAAGAGCTGGGTAACTCATTTTGCTGTGATGTTTGTCTTGTACCTTGTTGAGGAAAGATGTGTGTATGCACACATATATGCCTTGTATAGTTTTGTATACCCTCATATGAGGAAGTGGTCTTTGAGGCCAAGGCCAGTGTTGGCTCATTATTTTGTATAGACGCGGTTAATGTCGGATGATGCTGTATTATGTACAAAAACTTGTTTATGATATGGAAATGACATTTCTCCTGATTATATCTGTTGAATTATTCTTGTATATCTGCCTATGATTATGTTTATGTTATACTGGATCAGCAGGGGTTTTGTGTATGATGTGACTTGTGATGTGTTTTATATGTTCCATACATAATGTAATCAAGAAATACGGTTCGATTTCGCTTCCGCCAGTTTTAAATTAAAGTGATTAAGCGCTATTCTGATATTATAAATGTTAATACACCGGAGGCCTATGGGGTGTCACATTTTATGGTATCAGAGCGGTTTCTTGATGGAAGCATTATGTATGGTGTTGTGTGTTGCTTTTGACTGTTGTTTAAGTTTAACATGACTATTGCATGTGGGTACACTAATTTTGGGCCTGATCAACTCACTATTTGGTGTACATGTGTAGTGTCATGACGAGATCCAGAAACAACAGTAGGGCAACCAATACCCAGCCTGATCCAGTAGCGGCTGCGTTGGCAGCCATACAGCATGAGATAGCTGCAAATAGGCAGATTCAGGAGGATATGCAGCGTGAGATGTCTGCTAATAGAGAGATGAATGAAGCCTTGATGAAGGCTAACCAAGAGTTTCTAGAGGAGGTGAAGATTCTGAGGAGAGATGACAGACTATCCTCCACACCTCCTACTCATGAGGGCGAGGGAAGTCGCCATTAGGTTGGTGGGAGCCACCTGAGAGGGGACCAGGTGTCCCATGCTGAGGTTGATAGTGATGTTGCAGCCAAAGGGAAGATGCTTATCACTTTTCATAAGCATGACCCTCCAGTCTTTCTTGGTGGATATGATCCAGTAGCTGCAGCTAGGTGGCTGCAGGCCTTAGAGAAGATATTCACGGTGGTGACCTCCATTAGAGGTTGCTGTATGCGACCTACATGCTTCAGGGTGATGCCCATGAGTGGTGGACGACCACAGCCCAGTTACTGAGAGGTCGGGGAGAGGTTATCACCTGGCAGACGTTTGAGGCCTGCTTCCTAGACAAATATTTTCCCAGGGATGCCAGAGAGCAGAAGCAGGCAGAGTTTGACAGTCTCGTCCAAGGAAGCATGACGGTGGACGAGTATTTGGCCAAGTTTAATGAGCTGGCCAAATATGCTCACTTCAGGAGATCCTTGCCTGAAGCTGATATCCTTGTTGCTAAGTTCTAGAGGGGACTTAGGGAGAGCATAAAAGAACGGGTTACCGGTAGCGGATCCTGTGATGGATACCTTGGTGAGACAGTGTCGCCAAGTGGAGGACATGCTTCGCAGACACAGAGGCAGTCAGCCTACTCCCTTAGTCAGACAGGAGGGGAAAAGGCCCAGCAGTTCTGGCCCACCCGGTAAGGGTAAGGGCAAAGATTTGAGAGTCTCTACTTCATCTGACAGATTCAAGAGAGGCTCTAGCCGGAGTGGCTCAACTCGGAGGAGACCACTTCCTAAGTGTCCAGCTTGTGGGACGGAGCACTTGGGATTGTGCCCCTCAGGGCAGATTATATGTTTCAGATGTGGCAAGCCAGACCACATATCTCAGGAGTGTCCGCAGGAAGAGAGCCGTGCACAGGCTACTCCAGTGGAGATGACCGCGTCCACAGTAGGTCGGGTGTATACAGTGGATGCCAGGGAAGCAGCCAGAGCTCCAGACTTGTGATGATTGTGATGTGAGAGTCTTGTTTGACTCTGGGGCTACACATTCCTTCATACAGGATGTGATTGCTGATAGGCTTAAGTTGCCTAAGTTCAGCTTTACTCCTCTAATTGAGGTCACCACCGAATCCAGTGAGAGATGTCGAGTGAGCACGTGCTATAAAGACGTGCAGTTTCAGTTTGATGGCAGAGAGTACATAATTGATTTGTACTGCCTAGCTATGCCTACCTTTGAGATCATTCTGGGTATGGATTGGTTAGCCAGGTATGGCGTGATGTTAGATTGTTGTCAAAAGAGGGTTGTTATGCCTTCTGATGGAGCTGGTCCAAGTTCCACCTCTTTTCTACCAGTCTTGCAAGCTCGCAAGGCACTCAAGGAAGGAGCTCAGGGCTATATCTTCTCGTGTGTGACAGAAGATAAGCCAAGTGTTGATTTGTCGCAGATCCCAGTGGTCAATGAGTTTGCGGATGTGTTTCCTGAAGAGATTACTCAGCTACCACCTGAGAGAGAGATTGAGTTCTCCATTGATCTAGTTCCTGGTGTAGGACCAATATCTGTGGCACCTTACCGCATGGCTCCTCTGGAGTTGAGGGAGCTGAAGGTGCAGTTGGAGGACCTGCTGTCCAAACAGTTTATCAGACCGAGTGTCTCACCTTAGGGAGCACCAGTGATCTTCGTGAAGAAGAAGGACGGCAGTATGAGGTTATGTGTGGACTACAGGCAGTTGAATAATGTTACTATTAAGAATAAGTATCCTCTGCCTCGTATTGATGATCTGCTAGATCAGTTGAGGGGAGCCAGAGTGTTCTCTAAGATTGACCTGAGATCCGGATATCATCAGATTCGGATCAAGCCTGCAAACATACCAAAGACAGCCTTCCGGTCTATGTATGGTCACTTTGAGTATCAGGTCCCATGGATTATATGAATAGGGTATTCAGACCTTTCTTGGATCAATTTGTGATGGTGTTTATTGATGACATACTGATCTACTCCAGGACAGAGGCGGAGCATGCCCAGCATCTCAGGATTGTTCTTCAGATCTTGAGGGACAAACAGTTATATGCCAAGTTGGCAAAGTGTGAGTTTTGGCTAACTGAGGTGAAATTCCTTGGCCATGTGATCTTAGCAGCCGGAGTTTCAGTTGATCCCAGTAAAATCGAAACTGTGATGTCTTGGGAGAGACCCAAGGACGTATCTGAGATCCGGAGTTTCCTGGGATTGGCCGGCTATTACTAGAGGTTTATTCAAGGGTTTTCACAGTTGGTGATACCTTTGACTCGACTCACTCGGAAGGGGGTTCCGTTTGTTTGGACCCATGAGTGCGAGCAGTGTTTCCTGGAGTTGAAGGAACGGTTGACTACAGCTCCAGTGTTGACCCTTCCTAATCCCGAAGGAAGCTTTGAGGTGTACTGTGATGCTTCTAAGCAGGGGCTTGAATGTGTGCTGATGCAGGATAAGAAGGTTGTTGCCTATACTTCCAGGCAGCTGAAGCCTCATGAGGAGTCTTATCCTACCCATGATTTAGAGCTTGCAGCTGTGGTGTTTGCTCTAAAGATTTGGAGGCACTATTTGTATGGTGCTAAGTTTGTGGTATTCAGTGACCACAAGAGTCTCAGATATCTCTTTGATCAGAAAGAGTTGAATATGAGACAGAGACGGTGGATGGAGTTCCTCAAAGATTATGATTTTGAGTTGAGATACCATCCCGGCAAGACGAATGTTGTTGCTGATGCATTGAGCAGAAAGCATGTGAGTGCCGCCTACATGATGATCTCTGATTGCAAGTTGGTTGAGCAGTTCAGAGATATGCACCTAACGGTTACAGAGGGTGCTCATGGTCTTGAGTTGAAAAAGACCAAGGTGGATAATGAGTTGATCCGGAGAATCCGAGAAGCCCAGAAGCAGTATGAGGCTGTGAGGGCCATGGTTGGCCAGCAGGGTGTCTCCTGGGAGGATCACGACTTGGTGTTGTACCAAGGTCGCATTGTGGTGCCTAAGGGCGAGTTAATAGATGTCGTCTTGACTGAGGCACATAAGGGCCAGTTCAGCATTCATCCAGGTGCCACTAAGATGTATCATGATCTGAAGAGGAATTTTTGGTGGCCAGGGATGAAGAGAGACATAGCCGAGCATGTGGCTAAGTGTCTGGTGTGTCAGAAGGTACAGATTGAGCATCAAAAATCGTCTGGTTTGCTACAGCCTTTACAGATTCCTGAATGGAAATGGGACAGCATTTCCATGGATTTCGTAGTTGGGTTACCGAGGACTCAGACTGGATGTGATTCCATCTGGGTGATTGTGGATAGGCTGACCAAGTCTGCTCATTTCTTACCTGTGCGATTTGACTATACTACAGAGAAGTTAGCCCAACTGTATGTCAGGGAGATTGTGAGGCTGCATGGTATCCCAGATAGTATTATCAGTGATAGAGATCCGAAGTTCACCTCTAGGTTCTGGGGTGCTCTTCAGGATGCTTTTGGGACGCAGCTGAGACTTAATACAGCCTACCATCCTCAGGTAGATGGTCAGACAGAGAAGACCATCCAGACTCTGGAGGATATGTTGAGAGCTTGTGCCTTGGAGTAAGGTACCAGCTGGGATAGATACCTACCTCTACTAGAGTTCGCATATAATAACAGTTTTCATGCCAGTCTGGGCATGGCACCCTATGAGGCTTTGTATGGCCGGAGGTGCAGGACTCCAGTTTGTTGGACAGAGGTAGGGGAGATGCAGCTTCTTGGACCTGAGATGGTTCAAGAGACTTCTGAGCAGATCAGATTGATCAGAGACAAGTTGATAAGAGCTCAGAGTCGGCAAAAGAGTTATTATGATCATAAACACAGACCCCTGCAGTTTGATGAGGGTGATCATGTGTTTCTGAGGCTGTCTCCGGTCACAGGTGTAGGATGGGCTTTGGACGTGAGGAAGCTGAGTCCTAGGTTCATTGGTCCCTATCAGATTCTTCAGAGAGTAGGGCCAGTGGCTTATAGGCTAACTTTACCTTCCCAGTTGTCAGGGCTACACGATGTTTTCCACGTGTCTCAGTTGAGGAAGTATGTAGCAGATCCGTCACACGTGGTAGAGCCCGACACTGTTCAGATTAGAGAGAATCTGACTAGTCCTACACGACCCATGAAGATTCTGGATAGGATGAAAAAGTGGATTCGGAGCAAGACCATTCCCATAGTCAAGGTACAATGGGAAAGAAGAACACCTGAGGAAGCGACTTGGGAGCGGGAACAGGAGCTGGTGCAGCTTTATCCCGAGTTGTTTAAAGGTATGGATCTGAATTTTGCGAACAAAATTCCTAAAAGGGGGGTTGAATATAATAACCCTGAGTCCTAGCGCAGACGGCGCGAGCATCGACGCCGATAGCCATGGTTTTCTGCAGAATTTCTTCTGCAGAAACCAGTGCAGAGGTGTGGCGCGGATGGCGCCAATGTGGTGCTATCAGAGCCATGCCCACTGGATGTTGGCGCGAGTGGCGCCACAGTTCTGGAGTCTGGCGCTGTTGCCGCGGGAGTGGCGCGATTGGCGCCATTGTTTCTGGAGGATGGCACGCATGGCGCAGTGTGGCGCGGATGGCACCATGGTCTCTGAAAGTTGGTGCGATCGGCGCGGAAGGTCGGTTAGGCCCAGTATATAAGGGGCATTTTACGATTTTGGAACCCATTTCCTTCTTTCTTCTTCCTCTGAACGTCCCACCTCCATTGATGAGCTTCCAAGCTCCATAGAGTCTTGTTTAGTGACCCAAATCACTTCTTTTACACACCAAACCTTCTAGGAACAAGTTGTGAGCCATAATCCTTCATCAAATCCCTTGAAAATCCCTTAAGCTGAGAAGTCCCTTTCTCAAGGGAAGTTAAAAAAAAACTCGAGTTTGGCAGGAACAATGGCGATTCACGGACACCCGGGCTAAGGGAAGAGATCCAGAGGCCTTCCTCACCATTTCTGAGGTAAGAAATTCGAGTTTCTTAGGTTGTTTTGTGTATTGGGGTATTAGGTAAATAGTGACCCACTTGAGCTGGGGCTAGAATTAGCCATGGGTCCTGTAGAAAAGTGTGTTTAGAACGGTTTGGCGATGAAGGATTAGCTCTCAGATTGTAGTTTGGTGAACTTTGGTTCTTGGCTCTGAGTTATGCATGTGTGACTTGTGTATTGAGTCACTTGATGTGGATATGACATGCAAGAGCCCTGTTGATGGTTTTGATGTGCCTGAGAGGCCATATGAACGGTGTCTTGTGTGTGATATGGACCGTTCAAGCCCTGTGTGTATTCTGAGTAGTTGGGGCTATTGAGAGCTTTGAGCTCATTGTGTTTGGCTTGTATTGAGTTTGTGGTGACTCTAATGCCATAATTAAGCTGTGATGGACCTCTGGAGGTCTGTGAGAAGCCTAGTGTGTGCTGGGCTATGATGAACCATAGGTTAGATGACTTTGAGTCATGGAAAGGACTGAGGTTCCTTTCATCATGACATTTGAGGACTGCTTGATATGCTGATGCTTTGTGTACTTGAATTGGCTGTGATATGTGTTTGTATGCCTTGTTAGGGCTTGACACCGAGGGTGTCAGTGGCATAGGCCACAGAGCGGGGAAGGAACTGCAGAGCTCGGCTTTGCCAGGTAAGTTCTTGGTCCCTTGGGGATGGTTGTATTCATGATGCATTCATTGTTGGTTGTTGCATCCTCATAATGATATGTATGTTGCATCTATGCTTGAACATGTATAATGCCTGTTGATAGATCTTCTGACAGTAAGATAGATATGGACCTCCCTAGAAGGAGAGCGCACCTCCTAGTTTGGTTTGCTCATGGTTGATGATGATCCCAGGGTGATGATGATCCCTTAAGACCAAGAGATAGGTGTGTCCCGTCGCGGTTGATTGCCTATTCTCGGAGGTACCATATACGTGCGTCCATGAGTAAGGGGTAGCTCCCGATGGGACGACACGGGTGTGAGTTCCGGTCTCACACTGAGGTTGGTGTTGATGTTGATCCAGCGTACGTAGAGCAAGATGACTTGCTTGTATTGTTATGAGGGCCGGGAGGCCAGTATGATTGTGATGCCCTATGTTTGTGTCATGAAAAGTGAGCCAGGGTGGAGGAGATGCCTCCAAGGACCCTGAGTTTACTGAGATGTACATCTCACCCCATGTGGGGTTTATGTTGTTACAGGTGACGCTTCTAGCAGAGAGGAGCGGTCTCAGGGCGGGAGGCCCCAGTAGAGACACTGTTTGCCTGGCTGAGGACAGCTGAAGAAGAGCTGGGTAGCTCATTTTGCTGTGATGTTTGTCTTGTACCCTGTTGAGGAAAGATGTGTGTATGCACACATATATGCCTTGTATAGTTTTGTATACCCTCATGTGAGGAAGTGGTCTTTGAGGCCAAGGCCAGTGTTGGCTCATTATTTTGTATAGACGCGGTTAATGTCGGATGATGTTGTATTATGTACAAAAACTTGTTTATGATATGGAAATGACATTTCTCCTGATTATATCTGTTGAATTATTCTTGTTTATCTGCCTATGATTATGTTTATGTTATACTGGATCAGCAGGGGTTTTGTGTATGATGTGACTTGTGATGTGTTTTATATGTTCCGTACATAATGTAATCAAGAAATACGGTTCGATTTCGCTTCCGCCAGTTTTAAATTAAAGTGATTAAGCGCTATTCTGATATTATAAATGTTAATACACCGGAGGCCTACGGGGTGTTACAACAATAATTGAGAAGTGGTGTTATTTTGATATTTTGCCTGGCGGGGGTTAATCCGTGTTAATTTGATATTTTGCCTAGCGGGGGCTAGACCGTGTTAAAATAAAAAATGAATCAGTCTTATATGTCTCATATACATATGCTCGACGAGGGTTAGTCCGCGTTATTTGCCTCAAGAGGAGGTGTGTCAGATAGCTTCAGGAACTGAGTTTGAGCGTTCAGACAAGAGAGGTCTGAACTGGGGTGTAACATGGCAATGGAGAAATCACGTCATCCATGATGATCACATGAAGTGTGGGTGAGAATCCTGTTACAACACTGTGAGACCCTGACTGATTGTTTCAGTTCTGTGCCACTGGGATGGGGCTATCTTGACTATTGGTACCAATTATTGAAAGAGTTTAAGAGAATCATGTATCTTTGAGGATGTTGTTATGAAAATCTGCGTATTGAATATTTATTGTTGCTTAAATTATGTTTATCATAAACTTACTCTGTACTTTGTGTCTGTGGTTGACACCTGCTATGACCTCGATTTTATTCGGGCGAGCAGATGAACAGCAAAGAGAGATTATTAGCTGTCTACAAGAAGAGAATTTTGGTTTGAAGATGTAATATTTTGAAGAAGTTATGTTTGAAGATGTATTTTTTTGTTACGGAGTGTTTTAGTTGTTCATACTATGTAAGAATTGATATCAGTATGTATTTTATTGTACATCAGATTTATAAATATCAATCAGTGAGGAAAAATGTTTTGTAATCTTATTATATATTACTTCAGAATTATGAATATTACTCAGTAATGAAAAATTATGGTTTAGTATTTTTAAGCAAATCGAAAAGAATTTTCATTAAAAATCAATAATAACAAGATGATAAATTGAGGAGTTACACCATGTCTCACAAAGAGGTTCATTAAACCCTTGGGAAAAAGTAGTAATGGCTGATTTTGCACTAATGAATCAGGATGGAGGAAAGAATCTGGTAATAAATTTTTCCTCCACTTCTTCCCAAGTGCTAAAACTTTTATTCGGTTGGAATTGAAGTCGTGTCTTTGCCTTACCAGTCAAGGAGAACAGAAAAGCTGAGATAGATAGCTTCAGCATCTGCATCAGAGGCTCCCATGGTACTGCACAACTCCATGAAGGTAGACAAATGAGTGTATGTATCTTCATGATCTAGTCCAGCAAATGGATGTGATCCAATCAAACTGAGCAATGCGGGATTCAATTCCACAATTTTTTTACTGAAGGGAGGAATGACTATGCTCTTGTAATATTTTGTCCTTGTTGATATGCATAGTTTCCAAGAGTCCTCCTTGGTGGTTTATTTTCGTCTCCCCCTCCTTTATCAGCCATAATATAAATTACAAGTGACTTTATTGGTGAAGGAGAATTAAAATATAAAAAGATTCACTCGGTGGCTCTTTGGTTGTTTGTTTCGTTTCCTTTATGTTCTTATTTTGTGATCTTGGTAATTTCTGAATTAAATAACGATTTTTCTGAAAGAAATGTACCTCAAAAAGAAAAAAGAACAAACTTGCAATAACTCGTAAGTACCGAGGTTAGGGAAAATAAAATAAAATAAAACACAAGAGAATTTATACAAAATCAAAATAACAAAAAAAAATTCTTATTCAACTGAAAAATTAAATTTGAAAGAACTGAGTGAGCAACAGAAGTCCCTAGCAATGCCACCAAAAACTTGTTAAGACTCTTGGCAAGCGTACCGATTTGTCGTTGTAAGTTACAAAATTTATAAAGATCGTCTCCATAGGGACTTGAGCTACTCAGTTAATCCAAATACAAATTAACAGTTCAATAGTTATGTACAATAAGGATGAGCGGAATTTCATGTGATTACAAAAGTAACGGAAAATTACGAAACTAGTAAAATGAAATATATTATGAGAAAGTGGGATTGGGTTTCATTATTCAGACCCTCAGTATTCAATTAACTTTACCATGTATAAATCATTTTCTATCCTTATTCATGCACACATTATTTCACCTCGAATCAATTCCTCGCATTCGAGAATCCTAAGGATATCTACCGAATATCGATCCCTCGCATATAAAGTAAATACCCCAGCATTATAATCATTATCGCGTGCTTTATTCAATCAAAATGTGATGCCTTATTGCTAACAACGTAACGTAATGAGTAAAATCATTCAGTTCAAATTCTAAGGGCACTTTCTAGTTAAGCTTAGAATTTAAATTCATGAAACTAGTGATTAAGTAGAATTAAGCATTAAGAACAAAATGAAATTACCAATATGGAATATAAATGATTCATGCATAAATAAATATTAAAAGAGATACTTAGGGGTAAGAAGATTAGATCCAATCCTTTATAGAAGCTAGCCAATCATTGTGGAGAGTACCTCCTCAAGGGAAGAATTGATGAAGGGAACCATCACCGACTCTTTTTGGCAGAGTTTCGACACTAATTCCTCACTTCTCTAACTTTCCCTAAGCTATCCTACTCTAATCCTACATTCCTAAGTTATCTAAGCTCTCCAAAGCATGCTTTGCTTCAACATTTTGTGGCTATTTATTGATTTTGGGCTGCTGCTTGTGTCCACATGCCTAGGCGCGCAGTTTTGCCTATGTTTGCTCACCCGGGCGAGCTAACCTTATCTCCTTGGAACTTGAACTCGCCTGGGCGAGTGATTTGGCCTGAGGATGCTCGTCTGGGCGAGTTAAAAGCTTAATAGTGAAGAAAGGTCATGGGCTTGGACGATTTCTGGGCCATTTTGCTTCTGACACCCTCCAATTTTGATCTTTATGCACCTTTCGCTTGCTTTGCTTGCTTGGATGCTTCGGATATCATCAGAACCTATCAAAATTCAAATATGATCGGACTAATCTTTCGAAATATAAAAAATAATATTTACATAAGTACTAAATACAAATTGATTAGGTTTAGGTTAAGTTTATAAGCAAATTTACTAAGATCAAAAGATAAGTGTCGCGGCATTGTAAACCTAGATTTTACTAAAATAAGGCACTTATCAAGAACTACTAGAGATCTTTCTCTTGACAATATAATTGGTGAAGTAACCAAGGGAGTATCTACTAGATCTTCACTCAGAAATCTATGTTGTAATATGGCTTTTGTTTCTTAAATTGAACCTAAGAACATTGACCAAGCTTTACTTAATGAGCATTGGATGCTTGCCATGCATGATGAACTTTATCAGTTCAAGAGAAATGAAGTTTGGGAACTTGTTCCTAAACCTTCTTCTCACAAGCCTATTGGCACCAAGTGGAATTTTAGGAACAAACTTGGTGAAAGTGGCACCATAGTCAGAAACAAAGCCAGATTGATCGCAAAAGGTTACAACAAAGAGGAAGGTATTGAATATGAGGAAACCAATGCTCCAGTAGCAAGGTTAGAGGCCATTAGATTACTACTTGCATATGCATGTTTAATGGATTTTAAACTATTTCAAATGGATGTAAAAAGTGCTTTTCTAAATGGAAATATTTAAGAGGAAATCTATGTTGATCAACCTCCAGGCTTTGTTGATTTTAAATATCCAAACCATGTTTTTAAACTAAAGAAAACACTTTATGGATTAAAGCAAGCTCCAAGGTCCTGGTATGAAAGGTTTTGCAGCTTTTTACTAAGCCAAACATTCACAAGAGAACAAGTGGACAAAATATTGTTCATTAAGAAATCTGGCAATGATATCCTATTGGTTCAAATATATGTAGATGATATCATTTTTTGGTTCAACTAATCATTCCTTGTGAAAATGAATTTTTTGTCTCTATGCATGATGAATTTGAAATGTCCATGATGGGAGAATTAACATTCTTCCTTGGTCTTCAAGTGAAGCAAATGAAAAATGGGACATTTCTCAGCCAATCAAAGTACTACAATGAATTGATCAAGAAATTTGACATAGAGAAAAGCAAAGATGCTGCTACTCCTATGACAACCTCAACTTACCTTGATTCAGATGAAAAAGGCAAGAAGGTTAATGAGTCAAAGTATAGAGGGATGATTTGATCACTATTGTAATTGACTATAAATAGACCAAATATTATGTTGAGTGTGTGCTTGTGTGCTAGATATCAAGCTAATCCTAAGGAGTCACACCTTACTGTTGTCAAGAGAATCATCAAATACCTTAAATCAACCATAAAGTTGGTCTTTGGTATCCAAAAGGTGCATCACTGAATTTAATTGGCTATTCAGATTCTGATTTTGCAGGATGCAAACTTGATAGAAAAAGCACCAGTAGAACATGCCACTTGTTGGGAAGATCATTAATCTCCTAGCATTGCAAGAAGCAATCATGTGTTGCTCTTTCAACAGCAGAAGCTGAATACATAGCAGTTGTGCACAAAGTTTGTGGCTTAAGCAACAACTCCAAGATTTTGGTGTGGAGTTGAAAGAAATTCCCCTGTTGTGTGACAACACAAGTGCAATAAACCTATCAAAGAATCCAGTCATGCACTCAAGGACAAAACATATAGGAACTCTTGATGAATCTAATATATGATAGCATGCCTATGACTTGTCTAACTACATGAAATACAATCACAAATTGATTATGTATCACATATGATTGAAATTCGAAATCTAATGAAAACATTGTTCATGCTGCATAATTGACTGCTTTAATTGGTTACTACACGTATTGATCAATTATTTGTGTCTTAAAGACAATTTAGAGTCAAAACTTCTCTGGAGTAATTGATTACTTTAACGAATTAATCGTTTACTTGATGTTTAAATGCAATCCAGAAACATATATTCTCTGGAGTAATCGGTTACACTATCGTATTAATCGATTACCTGTTGCATAAAACTATTTCTGAAATAAATTCTCTCTGGAGTAATCGATTCCTGTATTTTAATCGATTACTTAATGCTTCAGAGCTGCTTCAGTATCAGAAACTCCCTGGAGTAATCGATTAACATGTCGGATTAATCGATTACCTATTGCACAAAGCTATTTTTAAAGTTAAAATCCTCTGGTATAATCGATTACCAAGCTTTATGTAATCGATTATCTATAGCGTTTTTGCTAAACTGCACGATTTTTAGAGTGTAACTGACAATCTTATCTTTAATTTCAAATTTGAAATCTAATTCAGTGAACCCAGACATTCTTGGAACACGAAATAACTATTACCAAGTTTTAAAATTCAAATTTTTAAACTTCAAAACCCCTATAAATTCAAGTTTTCACAAGCTGAAACTTCACACCTAAAATATCTTTCTTCCTCAAAAGCAAGCTGAGCTAATTCTTGTACTCTGTGTAAGGACTGTTATTTTCGACGCTTAACCCCGCGCGATAGCGCGGGGATTCAGGTCAGAAAACCCTGCTAAGGGTGCGGCGCCGGTGGAGTCAGGATTGGCGCTGGTGGCGCTAAATGTAATAGCTTGACTTCGTAAGTATATGTTAAGCTTAGTAAAGCATGAATCTAAGTTTTATGGTGGTTCTGGCATATGGCGC
>PYAF01003813.1:23902-35479 GCA_007407185.1 Glycine tomentella
CCCTGTTACCTGTCTTATTTGTGTTGATGTTGATAAACTGGATCAGCAAGGACATGGTTTTATAGTTCTGTTATGCGATTCCGTACATAATGTATCAAGAAAACGATTCTATGCTTCCGCTATTGTTTATATATGGGATACAATGCGATAATCTGATATTAGTAATGCTAACACGTCGGAGGCCTACGGGGTGTTACACTCTGCCTCTCTTTCCCTTAAGCAAATCTCTGCCCATTCCTTTCTTCAACCAAATCTCATCATGTCTAACCCAAATGCCCTAAAAAGAACCAAAACCAGCAAGAGGAAAGCTGGAGAATCTTCTAATGCAACTATGAACAAGCTCAATACCTGGTTCAACATTGAAGCTGAAGAAGCTGAAAGACAGAGCTATATGCAGTTTGTAACACCCTGAAATTTCAAAAACTATGGTCAAAATATTATATGAATTATTCTTGCATAGCTATTGATGTGAGTATTAGGTGATGAGAGATTTGATGATCTATTTAGGTGAAATATCAATTAGAGTCATTAAGAAAATGTTTGAAGAGAAGTGATCATATTACCCTTTCTTTATATCAGAAATTACAGAAATGCTCTTAAGGTGAAAATGACGAAAATGCCCTAGATATTTTAGTTAGATATTTTAAGGAGAAAAATTACCTAAATGCCCTTGGATATTTTGGAAATGATAAGAATGCCCTTAGATATTTTGGCTAGATATTTTGTGGTGAAAATTACATAAATGCCCTTGGACATTTTGGAAAATTACAAACACGTCCCTAAAGTGACAAATTACCATAGTGCCCTTCAGGCCAGAAATGACCATATACCCTTTGAGATTATGTGAAAACTTGATGGAAATACAGAGCATTCTTAGACAGCAGATTATTAAGATATTTTGTGATAAGAAACCTTAGAATAGAATTTCTATAAATTTTATAAGGTGACTACTTCGAAGTTGTATTCAGAAGGATGGAGATGGCGGAACAATATGGAAAAATGAGAAATAGAATCTGTGGAATTTTCTCTCAATTGTAGGATGTCCAGATTTACACAATAAAATGGTTTAGTAATTTTAATGGACTGAAGAAGGATAGACCAAGTAGAATTAAGATAAGAACATTTTGTAGGCAAGGATGTGTATTATTCGGTATAGATTGCTTGTGAATAATTTTAAACTATCATTAAAGCCAATTTTTGGAGATCTCTAGAATTCTATTATTTCATATATTTTAGGTGAAAGAATTCAAAATAAAATTAAACTTCTTACAAGGAATTACCATGTGAAAAACCTTAATTGGAATAAGGTTTTTCTTAAGCATCCAATGGTATAAAAGGAAGGAAATTTATATCCATACCCCTAGGTTTAAAGTTCACGAAAATAAAGATGATTCATGAAAGCCACTTGTAGAGGTAAGCCATGTGATGAATACAAGTATTAGGACACTTGTATGGCATAGATGCAAAGAAAGGAAAAATATTATCTTGTCTCCTTTGACAGAACACGAGGACAGTTCTAGACATTATTTCAACAATCCCAACGGTCAAAAGTTACATATGTGGGATAGTAGTGTACCATTAAAATTTTAAAGAGATCCAACGATTAACGAATCCAGAATTGGAATTTTATTAAAATGGGTTTTGGGATAAACTCAAGAATGGAAGGAAAACATAAAAATCTTCCTTGGCAAGCTATTCCACGAAAATATAAGAAGGAAGGAGAATTATTGAGAACCTTCAAGAGCTTGGACACTTGGATGGTGGAGAATAAAGAGCCTTTATGATTTAGCCACTTGGAAAGTAAGGTAATTATGACTTAGGAGATTTTTTTTAGTTTTAACCACTATATAAAGGGAGGGGGACCTAAAACTCAAGTCATTCTCCAAGCTACTCTCCCACCTAGTTCACGTGAAACCCCTCTTCCATATCCCTCCCATCCTTTTATTTCCAAGCCTAAATCAAGTTAGAAAATAAACCCCACCATAGTGAAGTAACACGTGAAAGCTAGGAGAAGCTAGGGAAAAGTTTGGCAAGCTTTATAGGAAGAGAAAGACAAGATTCATAAATGATTATAAGGTATGTATGGGGGAGTTTATGGTAAATATAGTTTAAGTGTTACTTTGTTTAAGTATGTATAGGGGAGTTTATGCTAAATATAGTTTAAGTGTTACTTTGTTTAAGTGATGTTTTGTTTGAATAAGAGTTTGAATGTTCATGTGTTGTTGAGTGTTTCCATGAATCTCTATGAAATCCATATGTTGCTGAGTGTTTCTATAAATCTTTGTACATGAATAATATGCTGAGATTCTGTACATGAATATAAAGTTGAGTTCTATACTTTATGTTGAATTTCTGAGTAAAGTATGTGAGATATAAATTAAAGACTGATGTTGAAAATATATATGAGATAATGAAAAGAGTTATACCTTAAAGTGAATCAGTCTTATATGTCTCATATGCATATGCCCGGCGGGGGTTAGTCCGCATTATTTGCCTAAAGAGGAGGTGTGTCAGATAGCAGCAGGAACTGAGTTCGAGCGTTCAGATAAGAGAGGTCTGAGTTGGGGGGTACTTGGCAGTGAGGAAATCACGCCACCCATGATGATCACATGTAGTGTGGGTGAGAATCATGTTGTAACACTGTGGGACCCTGACTAATCATTTCAATTCTATGCCACAGGGATGGGGCTATCTTGACTGTTGGTACCACATGATAAGAGTTTAAGAGAATCATGCATCATGATAAGAGTCTAAAAGAATCATGCATCTTTGAGGATGTTGTTATGAATATTTACATATTGAATATATGTGCTTAAATTATGTTTATCATAAACTTACCCTATGTTTTGTGTCTGCGGTTGAGGCCTGCTATGACCTAAATCTAATTGGGCGAGCAGATGAACAGTAAAAGAAGGATTAACAAGATGATGTCTGAGGAAAGGACTTTGTTAAAGATGTTTTGGTGATTTGTACCATGTAATAAAACTGATATCAGACTGTATTTTATTTTATATTATGTCAGATTTATAAATACCAATCAATGACAAAAATCTTTTTTAGCAGTTATCAGCAAACATTGATTTAATATTTTTTAAGCAAATCGAAAAGAATTTTCATCAAAAATCAACAAAATACAAGATGGTAAATTTGAGGCGTTACACAATTCAATGCTACCAAACTAGTCATGCCTCCAAAGTATGTTGAGCTTGACTGGTTTCTTATTGGGAATTTCAATCCCCTTCTATGCTAGAAGATTAAGGACTGAAAAAGTTTCTTGAATTGAAGGCTACATTCTACCTTGAGTTGGTGAAAGTGTTCTACAATTGTGCCAAAGCTAGCATGGATGGGGTTCTCCATTCCCAAGTGAATGGAGCTTCAATGGAGATTGATAAGAAGTTTGGAATGTTGTGGCTGGCATTTCCTGTGAAGGTGTAAGGAGTTTTGAAGAAGAAGTTGGAGGGTACTCCAAGATTGATACTGTTAGTATATGAATGTCCTAGAGACAATCTTTTCATTAGATTAGAACGTACATGTACTTTTCATATTGTCATGAATAAATTATAAGCGTTATTTATCTTGTTTCATATTCTGTCTTGATATCATTATTAATATATGAGTAACTAGATAAAACCCTTGGAATAGAATAGGTATCTCTTGAGTATCACTGATGGGATCACGATCATGAGGATTCAAGGACACCAGATATCTACTCATAAATTTTAAGTTCCTAGTCTAGAGACACTGAGAATGGGGATCGGTGATTTCGGGTAAGACTAGCACGGCTTAACTACTTTTATGCAGATACAAGGTAAAGACCTCATGAGCTATAGACATGGAGATGTCTTAGCAAAAGTCGTGGGTGGACCTATAAGGGTATAGCTCGCCTGAACGGACCAACAAAGAGACTCTATGAGGAAATCTCACAGATAGTATCATTAGAGTAGTCTCTTATTATTTGGGTGTGTCTTTCCTTAGACCAGAAGTTTTCACCTCGACTGTGTTCTAGAAAACATGCTTTGATTGTATACCTCGTCTGCCTGAAACATGGAGACACATAGGTATACCTTTGGGCATGTCCTGAAAGAACATGAGTCTAGGGTGACTAGCTAAAGGAATTCGTCAAATCTCTGTGAAAGATTAGGCTATCTGTAAACCGGAGAACACTTACGGGACTTGGGAATCTATGCATAGTAAAAGAAATCATGAGATGATTTGCCTTTAGAGTCAGTAAAATTGGAGACTCCCTATTTCATATTAAAGCTTACCCTAGACCGAAAGGGCTGATACGTTTCCTTACCCTAGGTTTTATGGGAAGGTAACCGAGACAAAAGGAAATATATACGAAAACCAAATAGATTTAATAGGATGATCTTGTCATTTACCTAACTAGTTCTAGGGCAACAAAGTATTGCTAGTGCTTTATGTTGTCATTAAATGAGTAGTGGCCTTGTTAGGCCCAAACTTATTTATGTCAGTAGCTATGTTGGACCTAATGGTCACACACTAACACTTTATTGTCACGACATTATAGCATTAAAGGTTTTGGGCCTAATAATGGTTGTTGGCCCAAGAAAGAGTTTGGATACTTATCTTAAAGAAAGAGGAACACATGAATGGAGTTAATGGGCTTGGATAGTCCAAGACATTATTAATTAATTTAAATAGTTAAATTAATTATCTAATATTAAATTTGATAATTTAAATTTTGAATTTAAATATTGGAATTTAAATATGAATTAACTATAGTAGTTAGTTTCATATCAAAAGGAGAAAATAAGAGCTAGATTTGAATTTGAATTCAACTAGTATCTTATCATGATGATGTCCTAGATTTTAGGAAGAAGTTTGAGGTCTGATTGTGGACTTACATACGGCTGATATATGATTATCATTTGAATTCAACTAGTATCTTCACGTGTGGGATGCTTTATCTTCAGCCATGATATGAATATTCAAATGCATTGTTTTCTCCATAATTTTGTTTTCAAAATATATTCTATGCATGCCGTGGTCACATGAATAAAAATTAGGGTTCTTAATTTTGTTCATTTTGATCTTGTGGTTATAATGAATTGTTCATGAGCATAACATAATATTTTTGTGACAAAATTTCTCATACAAGTCTATGTATATAAATAGTTGATTGTATGATTTAATTTTGTGTTCTCTGAGAAAGAATCAACAAAAATTTGAATTATGTATTTGGATGCATATTTCGACCATTTGAGAAATAATAATATTGTGTGCTTGTTAGTTGTCTACCTTTAAAGTGCAGACATGGAAGGGGATGGTCATGGTGCCCGAATTTAAATTTTGAATTTAAATTTTTGAATTTAAATTTTTAAATTTGAATTCAAATTTTGATTTAGTTTAAATTGGAGTTGTAATTTTGAATTTTAAATTTTGTGTATTCTTTTGGTCCTCCAAAGATGTATTGGAGTTTCTTTAATTATTTTGTAATTAGAAAAATTAGGCTAGTGGCGTTTAGGCATGGAAGATTTCATGATGGAGCTGCGGCCTAGGAGCAAGAAGAAAGAATACACGAGCACCATGACTATCTCATATAAAATCTATTTTATATGCTTGTATGTTTTAAAAACGACTAGTATGCATGAGATAGAGTATCGCGAATGTATGTTTTATTATGCATGTCCAAAAGTGACTAGTGTAATCCGATAGATGTTTGACATAGGATACGACTAGCATGATAATAGTACTCATACGTTTGATGAGACCCATTAAAATAAAAGAAACCCTTAAAAGGAATCAATTATTAAGCACATGGTTACCTCCCACCACCAATGCCACTCGAAATTCCTCTACATTGTGGTGCGCGACAACTCAGTCGGGACCCACTGTTTCATTGAATAAGAGCAGTATTAGAAGTGTGAGACACTTAAGGTGTTGGTTAGTGCTTAACTGAATGCAGAGTTGCAGGCTCATCCGGGCTTATTTATTTGGGGTAATAATGCCAGGTTGGTTGCATGAGATGCACCACTAAGTGACAAGGAGTTGTCAACCTGATGCTCAGAGAAGGTATGAGATATTGTTGATAAGGATCAACCCGTTATTTAGTTTAATTTTGCGGTCTCAGACGAAGATTAAAATAAATAATCGTACTCTTAATCCCACTAAGGTAATTTTAAGATAAAATAGCCCTAACTCAAAATAACAAGGGTAACTGACTTAGATAAAATTGTAGGAGGGGCATGTTATTTAAAGTCTTTAATAATTTGTTCTTATTTCATGACAATATATTGATTAGTTTATCTTTACATCTTCTCAGTTAATAGTATGACTAATCAACTGTCACTGCGCTCTATTCTCGATACAAACAAACGGAACGGTTCAAATTTTACGGACTGGTATCGGAACCTGAAAATTGTTCTTAGGGCTGAGAAAATCGCTTATGTCCTAGAAGGTAATTTACCCATAGCTCTTAAGGAAGGGGAAGCTAATTATGAGTTCTACGATATGGAAGCTCATAAGCAGCACATGAATGACAATACAATGGCAGTATGCATCATGTTGGCATCCATGTCGCCTGAGCTACAAAAGCAGCATGAGCATATGGGTGCTCCCTCTATCATCTTGCGTCTCAAGGAGTTGTATGATGTTAAAGGCAGGCATGAGAGGTATGAGGCCTCTCGAGAATTATTCTCGTGTAGGATGTCTGAGAGCATGAGTGTGAGCAATCATGTTCTTAAGATGATTGGGCTCATTGAGAAGCTAGGAAATCTAGGCTTCGTGATGGATGCCGAGCTAAGTAATGACTTAATCCTCACATCACTGCCACCTTCTTTAGTCAATTCATTATGAATTATAACATGCATGGGATGCTTGTGAGCTTGCCTGAGTTGTTAAGTATGTTAACAATTACTGAGGTGTCTATCAAAAAGGATAAGACACACTCTCTTCTGATTGGTGGGCCTAATAAGGCCAAGGGTAAGGCTAAGGAGCCTGCAAAAGGAAACTCCCTTAAGCCCAAAGGAAAAACCAAGAAGAAGAAGGGCAACAAGAAGGGTAAGAGTGCACCTAAGGACAAAAGCGATGTTGTGTGCTTCCACTGTGGCAAGACTGGCCACTGGAAGAGAAACTGTCCAGACTACTTGAAGAGTGTGAAGGAAAGAAACATAGTGATGCTTCTGCCTCAGGAATTTACATGATTAAGATCAATTATTTTTGTGCTAATCCGACTTCATGGGTATTAGATACCGGTTGTGGTTCTCACATCTGCAATATGTTGCAGGTTCTTAAGAGTTCTAGGAGATTGGAGAACAATGAGGTTAACCTCCGCGTTGGTAATGGAGCAAGAGTTGTTGCTCAAGCTGTTGGAGATACAGACCTCATTTTGCCTACGGGCCTTTTATTGCATTTGAATATTTGCCTTTATGTTCCGGGCATTTCTAGAAACATTATTTCAATTCCTTGTTTAGAACGATATGGTTTTTCTTTTACTATTAGGGATGGTACATTTTTTATCATTATGAGTGATATGGTTTATGCTACTGCTTCTTTGGTAAATGGCTTATATATTTTAGAAACGGGAACAGAAATTCTCAATTTGAATGTGAAACGACCTAGGACAGATAATCAATCTTATCTGTGGCACTGTAGACTAGGGCACATAAATGAAACAAGATTGTCTAGGATGCATGCAAATGGATACCTAGATTCCATGGATTTGGAATCCTATGGACAATGTGAATCTTGTCTAAAAGGGAAAATGACTTGTCGCAAGCCCAAAGGGCTTAAAAGTCATAGGACTTGTGAGTTATTAGAACTCATTCACTCTGATGTTTGTGGCTCAATGTCTATAGAGGCTAGAGGAGGATACTCCTATTTCATTACCTTTACGGATGATAAATCGAGATTTAGGTATGTTTACCTGATGAGATATAAATCCGAGGCCTTTGAAAAGTTCAAGGAGTATAGGAATGAAGTAACGAAACAACATGGAAAAATGATTAAGACATTACGATCAGATCATGGTGGTGAATATCTAAGCCATGAGTTTCATGATTATCTGAGAGAATGGAATCATCTCGCAACTTACTGTACCTTACACACCACACCAAAATGGTGTCTCCGAAAGGAGAAACAGAACCTTGTTAGACATGGTCAGGTCTATGATGAATGAGACTCAACTTCCAAAATCCTTTTGGGGATATGCCTTAGACACGATGGCATACCTTTTAAATAGGGTACCATCTAAATCTGTTCAGACCACTCCATATGAGATATGGAATGGTAAGAGACCCAACCCGAGTTATCTCAGAGTATGGGGATCGCTAGCATATGTCAAATCATTGACATCAGACAAGCTTAGTGCTAAAAGCACCAAATGTCTATTTGTGGGGTATCCCAAAGGTACTAAGGGATACTAGTTTTACTCATTGGAAGAACACAAGGTATTTGTGTCCAAAAATGATGAATTCCTTGAGAATGATTTACTCTCTCAAGGAGCCAGTGGGAGTAAAATTGATCTTGAATAAGTTCAAGGACCACAAGAACAGATTGAGGAACCCAAATCTGCACCACAGACGACGTTCTCCAATGGAGAAGTAAACACATAACTTCGTAGGTCTACTAGGGTCATCTATCCACCTGAGAGATATGGGTTTGTGATTGAGAATCAATAAACCGTAGAGGATAATGAACCAAGTAACTATGAGGAGGCAGTCAAGGACGTTGACTCCTCTAAATGGCTAGAAGCCATGAAATCTGAAATAGATTCGATGTATCAAAACAAGGTATGGACCTTGGTTCCACAACCGCAAGAAAAATTCCTATCGGTAATAAGTGGATCTTTAAGAGAAAGACTGATGCAAATGGAAACGTTCAAACCTATAAAGCTAGGTTGGTTACGATAAGATATCGTCAAAGACAAGGTGCTAACTATGATGAGACTTTCTCACCCGTTGCCATGATCAAATCTATTAGGATCATGCTTGCCATAGCAGCATATCACGATTATGAGATTTGGCAAATGGATGTCAAGACTGCCTTCTTGAATGGATTCTTGAAGGAGGAAGTGTACATGACACAACCTGAAGGTTTTGAATCCAAAGGCCAAGAACATATGGTATGCAAGCTGCAGAGGTCAATATATGGGCTAAAGCAAGCATCACAAAGTTGGAATATTCGTTTTGATGAAATCGTTAGAAGGAACGGATTCATCAAGAACGAGGATGAACCTTGTGTTTACAAGAAGGATAGTGGGAGCAATGTTGTTTTCTTAGTACTCTATGTAGACGACATACTACTAATAGGAAATGACATCCCCACATTACAAACAACTAAAGACTGGTTTTCAGAAAGCTTCACCATGAAGGATTTGGGAGAAGCGGCCTTTATACTTGGTATAAAGATCTATAGAGATAGATCTAAAAGGCTGCTGGGATTGAGACGTATATTGACAAGATGCTAAGAAGATTTAGCATGGAAGGGGCGAAAAGGGGTTTTCTTCCCGTCAGTCATGGGGTACATCTTTACAAGGCTGTGAGTCCTAAATCACAGCCTGAGAAAGACCGCATGAGTGGAATTCCATACGCTTCGGCTATTGGGTCCATCATATATGCCATGATATGTACAAGACCAGATGTCTCATATGCTTTGAGCAATACTAGCATATACCAAGCAGACCTTGGAGAGGGTCACTGGATAGCAGTCAAGACCATCCTTAAGTACTTGAGAAGAACTAAGGGTGCGTTTCTAGTCTATGGTGGGGTAGATGAGCTTTCAGTGAAAGGATTCACTGACGCCAGCTTTCAGAGTAACAAAGATGACTGCAAGTCACAGTCAGGGTTCGTATTCACCTTGGTGGAGTAGTATCTTGGAAGAGTTCCAAGCAGGAGACTACAACAGATTCTACGACAAAAGCTGAGTACATAGCCGCTTCAGAAGTAGCCAAGGACGCCGTCTGGATCAAGAAGTTCATATCTGAACTACGGGTTGTTCCAAGCGTGGATGAGCCCATACAATTGTATTGTGACAACACTAGGGCCATTGCGCAGTCAAAGGAACCTAGGTCTCATCAAAGATCTAAGCACGTGCTCCGTAGATATCACCTAATTAGAGAGATCATTGATAGGATAGATGTAAAGATGCATTATATTCCCACGGATGATAACCTAGCCGACTCTCTGACAAAGGTTGTTTCTCAGAGAAAACATGATAGTCATTATGAGGCTTTGGGTTAACGCCTTAGGTCTGATTGGCTCTAGGCCAAGGGGAGATTGTTAGTATATGGATGTCTTAGAGACAATCTTTTCATTAGATTAGGACGTACATGTACTTTTCATATTGTTATGAATAAATTATAAGCGCTCTTTATCTTGTTTCATATTCTGTCTTGATGTCATTATTAATATATGAGTAACTGGATAAAACCCTTGGCATAGAATAGTATCTCTTGAGTATCAGTGATGGGATCACGATCATGAGGATTCAAGGATATCAGATGTCTACTCCTAAATTTTAAGTTCCTAGTCTAGAGACACTGAGAATGTAGATCAGTGATTTCGGGTAAGACTAGCACAGCTTAACTACTTGTATGTAGATACAAGGTAAAGACCTCATGAGCTATAGACATGGAGATGTCTTAGCTAAAGTCGTGGGTGGACCTATAAGGGTATAGCTCGCACTGAACAGACCCACAAAGAGACTCTATGAGGAAATCTCATAGATAGTATCATTAGAGTAGTCTCTTATTATTTGGGTGTGCCTTTCCTTAGACCAGAAGTTTTCACCTAGACTGTGTTCTAGAAAACATGCTTTGATTGTATACCTCGTCTGCCTGAAACATGGAGACACATAGGTATACCTTTGGGCATGTCCTAAAAGAACACGAGTCTAGGGTGACTAGCTGAAGGAATTCGTCAAATCTCTATGAGAGAATAGGTTATCTGTAAACCAGAGAAATCGGGATGACATTTACGGGACTCGAAAATCTATGCATAGTAAAAGAAATCATGAGATGATTTACCTTTAGAGTCAGTAAAATTGGAGACTCCCTATTTCATATTAAAGCTTACCCTAGACCATAAGGGCTGATACGTTTCCTTACCCTAGGTTTTATGGAAAGGTAACCAAGATGAAAGGAAATACATACGGAAACCAAATAGATTTAATAGGATGATCTTGTCATTTACTTAACTAGTTCTAGGGCAACAAAGCATTGCTAGTGGTCTGTGTTGTCATTAAATGAGTAGTGGCCTTGTTGGGCCCAAACTCATTTATGTCAGTAACTATGTTGGACCTAATGGGTCACACACTAACACTTTATTGTCATGACATTATAGCATTAAAGGTTTTGGGCCTAATAATGGTTGTTGGCCCAAGAAAGAGTTTGGATACTTATCTTAAAGAGAGAAGAACGCATGAATGGAGTTAATGGGCTTGGATAGTCCAAGACATTATTAATTAATTTAAATAGTTAAATTAATTATCTAATATTTAAATTTGATAATTTAAATTTTGAATTTAAATATGAATTAACTATAGTAGTTAGTTTCATATCAAAAGGAGAAGATAAGAGCTAGATTTGAATTTGAATTCAACTAGCATCTTATCATG
>PYAF01003814.1:8143-21012 GCA_007407185.1 Glycine tomentella
ACCGGCCTAGCATATCAGGTCCTCATAACAACATATCAAGCATCCAAACAAGTCAAGCAATGGCGTATCATCATCAACGCCAGGATGCATCATCATCAGCATCCATCCTCAGTGTGAGACCGGAAACTCACACCCGTGTCATCCCATTGGGTGCTACCCTTCGCATGGATGCACGTATATGGTACCTCCAAGAATAGCAAGAATCGCCATCTACTATTCCCTTGGTCTAGGGGATCATCATCACCCCAGGATCATCATCACCCATGAGCCAACCATACTAGGAGGAAACCATCTCCTAGGGAGGTCCATATCTATTCGTTGGCCAACAGATCTAATCATATTCATAGCACAGATTCTCAAGCACAGATGCACAATCATATCATCATGAGGATGCAACTACCACTGCATGCAGCATGGAAATGACCACCACTCCCCCGGAGTGTGGTATGCAAACCAGATGGGAAATAATCCCCAAGGACACTGAACTTACCTGGCAAAGCCTCGCTCTGCAGTTATTTCCCTGGTCTGTGGCTCCCGCCACCAACAGTATCAAGCTCACGGCCTGATCAAAGCACATATATGTTCATAATCAAAACCAGCTATCAGGCATCAAGCACATAACACATCATCACATAATTCCCTTATCCTAGGGTTTAATCAGGCTCAGCCCACTCTATGCTACATAGAGACCCCTACCAGGTCCCTCAGGCTGAATGCCAAACGTCTGAGTCATTCCAGACTCCAAAACAGAACACATATATCCATAGCACTATCTCATCAGCCTCAACATTCTCAATTCCACTGGAATGGTCTAAACCTCAGTCAAGGCACCATTCCTCTAGCCTCACAGGCTCAAAACCAACATAAACAAGCTCTGGCTTGGCTTGAGAATCACAAGTGACCTTGTCACAAAGCCACACATACAAGCCACAGAGCTCAAAATCCAAAGTTATCAAATACAGAAACTAAAAGCTAATCCTTCATCTATTCATCACTCTGAACACATCTCTCAATAGGACCCTGGGCTAATTCTAGCCCCAGCACAAACGGGTCATTATTCATGAAACCCCTCAAATTCAAAATCAAACGGAGAAACTTGTGTTTCTTACCTCAATGGCGACTCTAAAGGCCTCAGGATAGCTTCCTCGAGCTTCTGTGTCCTTTATACGCCGTGGGTCTTTGCCAATCTCAAGCTTTCTGAGCTTTTCCTCTGAGAAATCGCTTATCACTCAGAAAAGGGTTTCAAGAGCGGAAAAATCGAAGGATTCAAGCTTCCATAGGTTTCTCTCACACTCAAAGGTCGAAAGGAAGTGTTTAGACTCTCAAATAGGGTCCTAAAAAGCTCGGAAACTCCTCTAATGGAGGTCTGAACAAAGGAGGAAGAAGAAGGGAAGAAAAATGCCCAGCTTTTCGGGCTTCTGGGCCTTTTATAGGCCCAGACGTGACTCCCACGCTTCCAGCGTGGAATCCCACGCTCCTAGCGTGGACTGGCAGGGAAAATAGCATTTCTGGGCTGCTTCCCACGCCCCAGGCGTGGCCTCCACGCCCCAAGCGTGGACCTCCCACGCCCCAAGCGTGGGTTCCTACGCCCCAAGCGTGGACATTCAGAAAAAATTGGTTTTCTGAGCTACTTCCCACGCTCCAGGCGTGGACCTCCGCGCCCCAAGCGTGGAACCTCAGAAAACCCATAAATCAGCCTTAAACCTTAGGGTTATTATATGGGAGGTGATTGGCAGTGAGGACCATGCCACCCATGATGATCACATGAAGTGTGGGTGACCTTCCTATTGCAACACTGCAATACTCTGACTGGTCGGATAAGTTCTGTGCCAGTGATTGGGGCTATCTTAACTATGGTACCAAATGATAAAAATTTGAGAGAATCATGCATCATGATAAAGAAGAATCATGCATCTTGAGATTATTGTTATTTGCATATTGAATATATATTGTTGCTTAAATTATATTTATCATAAACTTACCCTGTACTTTGTGTTTGTGGTTGACACCTGCCATGACCTCGATTTTATTCGAGCGAGCAGATGAACAGAGACTATTAGCTGTATACATGAAGAAGATTTCTGTTGATTGAAGATATGAAGATGAATTTCTGTACAAAGTATTTAGTTATTTGTACTATGTAAAAAGAATTAACAACAGTCTGTATTTTATTGAACATCGGACTTTCAAGTATTTCTCAATGAAGAAAATCTTTTGTACTCTTATTATATGATTTCAAAATTTTTGAATATTACTCAGTAGCGGAAATTTTGAATTGATATTTTTAAATAAGTTGAAAAAGAATTTTCACTAAAAAGCAATAAAATACAAGATATAAATCGAGGCATTACACCCTGCTGCTGCTACCAAGGGGGGACCGTGAAATGCTGCTGCTAGTGTTTCTGGCCGCCGCCACGGCGACCACTGTGGTCGCTTTTCCCGCTGCCACCACCGCCACCATTATTGTGGTTTTTGATGTTCCGATTTCCACCCTTTTTACCACCTCGATTGTGTGAGGAATTTTCAGAATAAGAGAAGGGCTCATCAAGATCCTTAGATGTTTCCACAACCATGGCTGTATTTGATCCCCTGGCTGCCATCTTAATCAAACCCTCCTCTTCGAGTGTAAGCATGGAACACACTTGATAGAAAGGAGGAAGAGGATTGCTTTGTCAGAGTAACGTACCTACCCCTTTATATGCATCAGTGAGTCCAGACACCATTTGAAGAATGAGCCGCTGATTAGAAATAGGTGCACCAACATTTTTCAATTGATCTGAAAGCATCTTGAGTCATTGACAATATGCCGATGCATTTGTAAAATCTTCCATTCGAGTGGTGGAGAATTCTTGCTCGAGCATGACCGCACGTGAGTGTTGGTTATCTTGAAAAATATTGTGTAACTGATCCACGCCTCCATTGCAGTGGAGTCGGGCTCAAGGATGGTCAAACGATCATTCGCAATAGTGGAATAAATCCACTAGAGAACCCTGGCATCGAGAGTCGACCACAATTCTTTTTTCGCATTAGTAGCAGGTGCCTTCGTGACGTTGCTTGTTTCCGGTGGAATGATATGATGAATGACCTTATCAGATCGGGCATGAATTTTGAAGAGTACAACACACGTTTCATATTGACCGTTTTCCATTTCAAGAACAATGGAGATATGGTTCTTGATATTGGATACAACAAGAGCCGGATGGAAGAAGCTCTTGGAGTCAGACATGGCTGACAAGAAGCAAAAAAAAGATGGAGAAGAAAAGAAAAGCTTGATGGTTAGGAGGAGAAGACACGAAAGTTTCCTTGGTCTCGTGATACCATGAAGGAATATGTCTTGTGCCTATTTCATTCAAAACAGTAAATAATATACAGGAGTGCTAGCACAAATCAAGGCTACAGATTAGGCGCACAAATCAAGGCTATGGATTAGGCTAATTTGACTAAGGATATTAACTAACCTAATCTAAAAGATATAAACAGATATGAAAAATATTTACAAGAATATTTACATATTCTATCACTAATTTCAAATAAAATTCTCAAAAGTATATTATTTGGAGATATTATAACAACACCTATTCCAGAACCATCTATATGTTTAGAACCCTCGAAATATAACACCCACAGTTTTATACGAAACATTCTAAACTTTCGACATGAGTATGATCAGCTATGAAATTTGCTACAATTTGACCTGTGATACCTTTTCATGGCACAAAATTTAAAGAAAACTCAGTTAGTGCAAGAGCCCATTTACCTATTCTATTGCATAATATAGATTTAGATAACATAAATGTTATGACATTATTATGAAATAAAACTTGAGCATTGAAAGGTGTTATATATTACTTAAGTTTAGTACAAGAGGAATACAAACAAAGACATAACTTTTCAATAGAACTATATCTAGTTTCAGTATTAAGATCTCTTCAACATGAGACACTAAAATAGGTGGATTTTCAAGATATTTCTTGATATCATCAAAAGTATCTTGGTGTTCTTGTTCCCAATAGAAATCAACTTTATTGTATAGTCTGAGTAATTTAGAATACACCTTAGTTTTTCCTAATAAATTAGAAATGAATCTTCTAAGAGAACTCACCTTACCCAACAATGATTGAAGTTGTTTTTTATTCTTTGGAGGGGAAGTCTTTAAAATGTTTTTTGCCTTATTTTTATCTATTTTGATTCCCTTTTGATGGATAACAAAACCCAAGAATTCCCCTACAGATGCACCAAAAGTATATTTTAAGTGATTCATTTTTATCCATGTTTTCTCATTCTTTTGAATGATAATTTAAAATATTGAAGGTGATCATCTTTTTACTTATATTTCACAACCACACCATCAATATATATATTTGCATTAATTTTCCAATTAAATCATGAAAAATTAAATTCATGGTTCTTTGATAAGTTGCACAGTAGTTTTTATATCAAATGACATAATTTTCCATTCATAAGTTCCTAATGCCTCTAGGCATCAAAAAGTAGTTTTTGATATCTTGTTCAGCAATGTAAAATTGATTATAACCCGAATACCCATCTAATAAACTTAAAAATTTTGTTTCCTACCGCTGAATGTACAAACAGCAATTAATACAGGCTATTCATCTTTAGGAGTTGCTGAATTTAAATCTCTAAAATCTATACATACACACATTTTTCCTTTCTTTTTAATTACTAGAACTATATTAGAGATCCATTCAATATACCTGGTTGTTTAAATGAATTTGACATTCAATAACCTTTTGATTTATGCTTTGATGGCTTCTGTGACGTTAGGAGAAACTCTTATTGGTGCTTGTTTAACAAGTTTCCTCCCTTCTTGAATAGGTAGTTTGTGCTCCACAAATCTCTGCTAAGTCCAAGCATTTCACCATAATCACATGCAAAGCAATCCTTGAATATGTAATCTAATCTTCATCTTTCATTTTTCTGCTTGAAATCCTCTTCTACTATCTTGTCATTGTTTTCGATTTTGGGCCTTGTGGTATTTTTTCATCATTCAACTTTTCTTTGATGGCCTTAGTAGCCATTCCTTCTTCATTTACAGTCATAGTAGTCGTTTCGATTTTATTTATGGTTGTAATAATTGCTTCAACTTTCTTTTCATTCAAGCCCTTTTCTATGACTCTTTTAGTCGTTTCATTCAAACTATCAACCATATAGACCGAAATTCAAGCCATAAAGCTCAAATGCGCTATTGAAGAACTCATATTTCTTCGATAGTGGCCATTTTTTTTATGGCCTTGTTAATCAATAGAAATCCTCGTTTAGGAACCCAGTAGAAGAACTTATTTGCATCTTCTCCAGTCTTCTTGTTCACGTCGTATGAATCCTCAATATTGAAAGGTGCAGCCACTGCCAATGTCTAATCACTTTCATCAACAAACGAAGCATAAGCCCCTTAAGAAGTTTGATATCCTTTCAAAACTTATAACTCACCATCTTTATTCCAAAAAAAGATTTTCTGATGCACAATCAAAGGAACAACACCCATCCCATGAATCCATTCTCTTCCAAGCAACATGTTAAACCAACAACAAACACAATAGGCCTCCTTCAGCTTCCAACAAATACATCTAAAAAAATGACTCCTTCTAAACCAAATGTCTTCCACAACAATCAGAGAAAACTATATTATGAGGAATAAGATCATCAATAGTCTTACCAAACCTCCTCAACATAGATTTTGGCAGGATATTTGTAGTTGCTCCTCCATCCACTAGAATTTTGTTAATAAGTGGTCCTCCACCATAGCAGTTAGATTAAGAGGCTTCATGTGAAATTCATCTCATCTGTTGGTGAATCAAACACAACAGCATTATGATGAGGACTGAAATAAGACACTTAAGTTACCCAAACAACCTTTGGACTCAGGGAAGGATCTTTGAAACATTCCTCCCTTGCATAATCTCTTATCACATGGTGAGTTTGATATTCCTTAGCAAATTCAGCAGGTAAGATCGAGACAATTCAATAGATTGCTTTGATGGAATCTTAAAATCCTGATTCAAAATAACCAGTAACAACATCATTTTCTTCTCCCATTTCAGTTGGACATTCTTTTCAAAACCTAGGGGAAGACCTAGAGTGATCCTATCAAAAACAGATGGTTACATACCACTATTCTTCTGTTGCTCCAAGATTGCACTCTTTCTCAACCATTGATGTATTTTTCTCCATTGGGTTTTTGACATGTTCCTATTCACCCATGGTGGATTCTAATATTGATAATATCCCCTTGGGGAACCTTCAATAGTTCCATCTCTTTGAGGCACAAAATTGTTCACCTCAAATGGTTGCCATCAAGAACTTAAACCTTGATGTCCCTGTCAAATCCATTTGTTCGAAGGGACTCCAGCATGTGGTACATATGTGGACTTTCTTTAAGAAACATTGTATGGTTTCTACACTTAATTTACAATCATACTGATATTTTGTTTTCCCTTCCCCTTAGCATCAACTTCTTGAATTTTCTGATAATCTTATGAATTTCAAAAGCTTCAGAAGCCTTTACTGTAGATTTACCAAACACAACACTGCATCGAGGACAAATCATCACTTCCTTCTCAGCTTTCTGCTTCTTCGTTAGAAACTACAACAAAGTATCCCTTACAGGTGGGAGTACATGTTTCTTTTCTTTCTTGAACTCTTCCAAAGCTTGATTGAATTCATCTTCAGACAAAGGTGTTTCAACAATTGAAGTTATAATCAAAACCCTTGCCATCTGTAACGCCCCGTAAAACACCAGGGTCATTAACCTGCCTTAATCACTATCATTAACTATAATCATCAGAGTTTAAGCAGTTTGGAAGCATAATATAAGAGTGACGTTATCAAATGTCACTAACATAACCACTATACATTATAATATGGTGAATACACACAAAATCACTGTTTAAGTACAAAACTGTACATACATTCCCCTCAGGGTACAAAATAAACTAAACCAAAGGCAGTATACAAAACATCAGAGCCACATGCTCATATCATCTATGCCTAAGGTTTACAAATAGCAACTATCCCTGCACAGGCTTCTCGCCTTGGGATCTATCTGCTCCTCCTGAAGATTCACCTGCAAAACATAAGCCCCACAAAAGGGTGAGATATAAAATCTCAGTAAACTCAGGGCCCTTGAAGGTATTTCCTTCCCCTGGTTCACTTTCAGACATATTCTCAGAATCTATTCCAGGAAATCACACAAACATCCACCATGCATTCAGGAATCTCAATTCCCTTCTTTAATCATCATCTTTCATCAAATCACATCCACCTGTTGATAATCAGGTGATATACACATGGCCTACAGCCAATCATAACATCCCTCGCTATCCTACAGAGGCTACATCTATGTATATAGGAACATCTCCACATAGGAGGCTACCTCTATATACTAGGAACATCTCATGCCTGGATCTCAATATATCTATCTGAGGCTACATCTGTATATATAGGAACATCTCCACACAGGAGGCTACCTCTATATAATAGGTACATCTCTTTCTAATGAGGCTACATCTGTGTATATAGGAACATCTTTGCTCAAAAGGCTACATCTATATCACAGGCACATCTCATAATCTATTCACACAATTGCCTGAGGAGGCTACCTCTGTGTATTTAGGAACATCTCTATTCGGGAGGCTACATCTATATAACAGGAACATCTCACAGCAGGTCTTACTCAATCTCATGTCATCTATCCTACTACCATAGGATTTTATTCATTCCCAGAATTCACATTCAAATCTAATGGTCAATCATGCGTATCATATGCTAGAACGCTTATAGTCTTGCACATCAATCTCACATCACAGTTTCATATTCCATTTCAAGCATCTCATATCAATACATATCATTTTCCCTTCACAGGGTATAGAAAACATATCAAGATTCAATCATACCAGGACACAATTTCTATATACACGCATTTGCTCACATCAAAACCATCACTCCCCCTGGAGCATGGTGGAATACAGTAAAGGACACACATGCAAGAACCAAGAGCTTACCTGCTCTAGGCAAAACACCGGCTCTCCCGGCCTCGTGATCACCACCACCAGAACTATCAAGCTCACGTCCTACATAAGAGCAAACACATAACTATCAACAACGGTTCTAAGCCGTTAGAACGAAAGGAACTATAATCCTTTCCATATGACACATAACCAATCACTTCACAAGTGATTCTCAGACCCTCAACAGGATCCCTCTCAGCCTAACCAAGGCTCCAGAGCCTCTTCTAAGACTCTATTCAGGCTAATACAAAGCATATCCTTGCTTTAGCCATATCAACTTCAAGCTTCTCATTATAACCAATTCAGCTCATAACCAACATCTATACTATCCCATGAGCAACTTTATCAACTGCTCTAAGGTTCATAATAGCCAAATAACCAGTCTTTTCTCTACTCATACATAAACTCAGAGCCAAAATCAAACTTCATCAATAATGATGACTCAAGGCTCTAACTTCATCAGAACAACCCCCTGAACACAATTCTCTACAGGGTTCAAGCCTAATAACAGCTCTAACACTTCCAAAACAGCTCTCAGAGTGCTCAAAATCCAACCAAAACCCAAACACAGAGCCAATGGCTAAAGTTCGAGTTTCTTACCTCTGTGAAGTCAAGAAACACTAGGGAATCACTTTCCCCAAGGTAGCTCGTCCGTGCCAAGCCTCCTTTGACCTTGGGTTCTTCGATTCCAAGGACTCCCTTAGAAAACTCGATCTCGCCGTTTACCGCCTCTTGTCAAGAATAAAGCTCGGTCTCTAGCTTATCTCGAGGCTCTGAACACTTTCTCAGTTGGGTCGGAGGTGTTTAGATGAGAAATGGAGAAGATATGAAGCTTCTATGGTCATCAATGGCTGCTGGACTTTCTCTCTCTCTCCATTTTTGTCCAGAATGAGCTGTATATAAGGCTGACCGAAAGTCCCACGCGAATCGCGCCATATCCCACGCTGATCGCGCCATATGTTCGAAATCACAACCTTGATTCGAACTTCACATGCTGACCGCGCCATAGCCACGCTGATCACGCCATATGTTCGAACCTCCCACGCGGTTAGCGCCATACCCCACGCGGATCGCGCGAGATGGCCAAAAACACTGCCCTGACTCGAGCCTCCCACGCGGATCGCGCCAGACCCCACGCGGATCGTGCGAGATGGTCGAATCTGCCTATTGCTTTCCTCAGGCTTCCTTTTGGGAAAAATCTAATGCATGGTTATGTTTTCCTAATCGTAAAGCTTAATCCCATGCTTAAAATTCAAGGTATTACACCATCAGAATTTGTACAGGTTCAGCATGATTGCCTTGAACCTGGAAAGGATTAGTATTCACTTGCATAAGCTTTTCTTCAAACTTTAGCCATCCTTCATCAATAGTCTTTTGTATTATATCTCTGAAACATAAACAACTATTAATTCAATGTCCATATACATTGAAAAATTTGCAATATCTCTTTCCTTTTCTTTGCCCAAATTGAGGAATTTTATGATCATCAGTAAGTGCAATTTGCTTACCTTTTAATAATACATTGAAATTTTTTTATCAACCTTAGTAATGTCAAAACTATATTTCAAGTAAAATTTTTGTTTTTCTTCTATTTTTAACATTTGACAAATATAAGGAGGACCAAATTTTAATTCTACTAAATAAATTTTTTTTTCCTCATTATCAAAATCTATATCTTGAAAATTCACAGAATTATCATATTCATTGTAAGGCTCTACGTTTGCAAATTTCTCCTTTTTATTTTTGTCAAATTTCTTATTTCTTTCCTTTTCATATTTTATTTGTTCAATCCTTCTTACTTTTCTGCCATTTGTGCCATGACCCTAATTTGTTGATTGATTAACTTCTTACATATCGAAAATTCTAAGCCTATAGCAACCATTCAAACCAATTCATGTTTAGGGATTTGTGTATAACCTCTAGATTTCATTTGTCAAAACCTATTTAGTAATCCTCAATTGATTAACTATTAAATCTTTTCATAGTGGCCAAATCATTCAAACTGACTCAAGTTTCTTCTCTAAAGAAATGTTCATGAAACACTCTCTCAAGTTGAGCTCAAGTGTAGATTGAAATTGGTGGTAAAGTAGTGAACCAAGTGAAGGAATTTTTCATCAAAGAACTAGGAACATATTTCATTTTAAAAAATTCATCAATGGTCAAATGACCACATTCAATTTGGTATCGAGCCACATGCTCTATAGTAGATTCTCCTAATTCTCTTGTAAATTCTAAGAATTTTTTAGATTTTATAACCCCCTGGTGAATAAATTCAAATTCTAACACAGTCAAGAATAACAACCAAAAAAATTGATGTGCATACCCTATTTTAAAGCCGTGTTTATTTAAGGCTTGTTCTATCATTTTATCAATTTGTGGGTTTTGAACCACATCATGGCCCAACCCAACATTTTGAATGTTTTGCCCCCTAATTAATTGAATTTGTTGAACATTGAGGAAAACTTCATCAGCATTTTGATTCCTATTAACTAATAAAGGATTTTGAACAATTGGTTCTCTTCCTTCATTTGCTAATCCTACTTCAGGATTTTCTAGATCATTGTGGTTATTCTAAATTGGTTCATTTATTGGAATTTTCTAAATTATTTGTCTATTAGCATGTTGATTTCTAGGAATAGCCAAAACATCTCCAATTTGAGATAAAATCTCATTCATTTGTTGATAACTTTCATTAACAGTTCTTATTCTCAACATTGGATTCAAAATAAATGTCATGATTGGTCAATTGACCATTTAATTATTGCTATGATCTATCTATTGTCTAAACAGTGCTAGAGTTTCATTAGAAACTTCAGTCGAAATCATACTACCATCACCTAATAATCTTCTGTGGGGACTTCCATATTTCTTAATTGGTTAGCACCATAAGCATGACTATTGCCCGTAAGTTCTAAATGTCTATTTGTTCTTCTACTAACCATAATGGGTGGCATAACAAGATGACTGAAGCATGTGCATACTCTTAATTGTGGGATGTTCATATCAGCAGAAAATTGTCCCATACCCCATGGTCTAATAGTCGAAAATGGTGGAGTATTGGTATTTGTTATCAGATTGCCTTGTGGCAAAGTGGTTCCCACAAATAGATGTCTAAACCTGTGAAAACATCACATCTTTGCCTATTGCACGTATAACATCATTGTTTGGCTAACTCACAGCCATGACAACTTTGTTGTTTATCCTAGTAGATGGGATTGATTGACTTTGTTCATTATTGATATTATTATTACAACTATTTGTAGCATTGTTATTGTTATAATTGCGGTTTCTCTGACTATTTCCTGAATTATTAGTCATCCTACCACTTCTTAATAACATGCAATTGTTCCTAAGACTTGTTCTTTAGATCAAAAGTTATGGCAACTAGTCCCACCGAGCCTGCCAATTTGTTAAATGTGAAAATTGTAAATAGTTTTCGAAAAGAGTTTTATAGCTATCAGATAGTAATTTTCGCTAGTGATTCTATTAACAAATAAATGTTTAAGTGTGAGACAGAGAATCCATTTTTGATTGTAAATTCTTTTTAATTAAACAAGCAACTATACTTTTCAACTTAAGAGAATTGTCTAAGTATTGATGAAAATAGTGATAAAAAATTTTATAGTAATATCCATTGTAACAATTTTTAAAGTGATTTCGATAGTTGTTTAGATTGTAAAAGTTTCAATAGAAATGTTGTTCGATAGTAATTAGGTTGATGATAAGTTTAGTCATACATATTATAATAGTTCTAGTAATAATTTCGATAATAATAGGTAATGGAGATTGGATAAAAGAGTAATTTAGAGAAGAAATAGAGATTGAAAAGAGATAAGGGTTCAGAGAGATGCAAAAAAATAAACGAAAGCAAATTTTATTAAAAATGGGATGAATACATACACTACAACCTTTGAACCGATAACCACTTTGTGTGAGCGACATGAGTGGTATATGGGAATTTGAGTGATAGTAAATCAATCCGACAAAAAATTCTTGTCGGAGGTCTTATTTATAGGCTTCTAATACAAACGGTCAAATTACTAACTTCCTACATCTAATGATGTTACTTGCTTCATCTGGTTCCTTTACAAAGAAACTGCTACAACTGCTTCTTTTGAATTCAAATTTGTCCTTCCAGCTAAGCATTTTTTTATTCATATTATCACAATATTATCAAAATCATCTTCATCGAAATAACATCCTTCAAGTGTACCTCATAACATCAAAACTAGTGTATCAAAATGACACTTTTTGATGAAAATACTTAACTCTTTATATTTCTTTCACCTTGTTACTAATCTTTTATCATCAAAATAATAGCCATAAAAAATGAACTAAGTTTTTAAACCAATTTTTTTTTTTAAAAAAAAAAACAGATATAACACTTAGTTATTTTTTTGTATTATTGTCTAATCAGAATAAGAATTGCAATTTTATCATCACAACTTATACTGTCCTTTAATGTAAACTTTGTTTACCTAAATTATTTAGATGAATTTTTAATTTTAATTGAAAAATCATGCTAAAATTACTTAAAATTTATATATAATTTTTTTCCTAATTTTTTTTTTCATTAACATAAAATGTATTACTTATAAAACTTTCCATCGAAATAATTTTTATCTAACAAAAAAATTTAAAAATATAATGTAACACCCCGTAGGCCTCCGACGTGTTATCATTAATAATATCAGATTAGCGTATGAAATAGCAAATATACAGTTCAGCGGAAACACAGGATCGTTTTCTTGATACATTATGTATGGAATATAAATCTAACAGATAACACACACCTATACAGAAACATAAACCACGCCCCTGCTGATCCAGTTCATCAAAATATCA